>JAGDQP010002347.1:0-45409 GCA_022664845.1 Lepisma saccharinum | reverse complement strand
GTTGCAGCTAGTGGCAGCTAAATATTGGATGCCCTGAAAGTATTTATCCTAAACTTTGTATTAAAGAAAAATAAGAACTTGCTCTCTCTTGCCTTTATTTGTGCGTCTCGATGAAATTGAGAACATCATCCAAAATTTTACGTAATCAACAAATTATTTGCCTCAATGGCAGCTGCAGTCAGAAAATGTACATAAACGCATTTAAAAAATGCTGAAATGCTCATACACCTTTGACCGCACATGCACCAATGACTATGCGTTTCAGGATTACAAACGAAGTACTATAGTGTACTTGCGTTAATATTATATGATATTTAACTATAACATAAGATGAATTTCGAGTTTATTATTTAAATATGAATTTTTGGAATTTGTCCCAGGTTTCTCGATTTAGTTCCACTGTGCGGCGGAGATCCCCTCGACACTTGGGTCCCAGAGCGGTGGCACCGGTCGCCCCTCCCATGCGTCGCTATTGTACTTAAGTACTCTTTAACTTCATGTGGGCGGATTTAGATGTAATGATAGAGAGATTACCTTGCAAACTGTCGATAACACCACTTCTGATGTAATTGAAACATACTCCTAGCTTTCGGCGGGCCGGGAGTAAGCCATAGTGCTGTTCAGTCCATACAATTAATTTTATCTTATCTAAGCTTTCGGTTTTGCATCGGATTCATTCTCACAGCAGAAAGTTTTGGGATAAATTAGAGGTAAAATACAAGAATGGAGATAACATTTTAAATATTTGGTTATATTTTGACCATCAGTGTTGTTATTCTTCCCACTCTGAAATGGAACGTCAGAAAGTGCGAAACCAGCGTTACCAGTTTCTCAAAGAGAAAAGCTGCTGTTATTTTGGCTCCATTTTATTCGTATGTAATCTGCAAAGAAGTATAAAATACAGCCAAAATAACGGTTGCTTTCCTCACAATTAGCCACACCGGTTAAACACTACTTGATGTTCCACTTCAAAGCAGGAAGAATATAAACGATGCTAAAATAAGCAAGTATGTAACATTTATACTGTCTCCAATTTTGCATTTTATCTTTCATTTATCCGAGAATCTTGTGCCTTAAGATGCTAATCCGAAACAAGGAGTATGTTTCAATTACACCCAAAGTAAGGTCATTGAGAGTTTGCAAAGTGAGCAAACTTACCTGAAAATTTCGTCAAATAAGCAAGTTATACAGAGTGGATAAAGGAAACATCATGGAGCCTATTTCATAGTTTGTAGCGATAACTCGTAAAATATTATTAGAATTTTGGCGGCTTCAAGATTTTTTTCAAAACGTTTTTGTGAATTTTACTAAAAATACTACAAAAGTTCCGAACATTACTACAAGTTCCAGACAGTATCATCAGCGTTATTCTGTTTGTTGTTCGTGGAAAACCCAATAAAATTCTATACGACCTATTTTCCTTACAATTTCCAATTACTTTCACCAAAATAATTTCAGACAAGACCGTTATTAACGGGGTGAAGTTAGGATGGAGAAAACAATTTTATGGCCGTAGTTTTATCTCAAATTACAGATCAGAATGGAAAACTTACTATTTCATAGGGTTACCACCTTTTCTTTTCCGGATTACCGGACATAATTTCAATTTTATGCACGGAGTACCTGAGATAGACTATTAGGATAATAAACATAAACGAAAGTAGGCCCTATCTTTCAGTATTGTACTTCATTCACTTTTTAAAAAGCAGTAAGTTTTAATTAGTGATGTACAGGCCGGGAAAAAGACCGGAAATTAAAAAAAAAAAATGTTTTATTTTAGCGAAGCAAAAAGCACTAGCTTTATTCACGAAATTGGTTTTATTGCTTTTTCATGACGAAAATTCAACACTTAGCACATCTTATGCATTTCTGCTTTTAATTTAGTAAAATTACATAAAATGTACTTCAAACTTTGTTATGTAATTTATCTCATTAGCGCCCTTGTACACGAGAGAAATGTTCCGTTAGCTGAATGGCCTTTAGGCATCTTTGGTGCAGTCAGAGAAAGTTCTGTGTGCAAGTGTCCCAAAAAAGATGTTATTATTCTAAACGTAAATTTGTACCAAGAAAAACATTTTAACTATTCAATTAACTCTCATATAATGTCAGGGACTCGGTATAGTAAAAAAAAAGTCTTTTCCAAAATAGCAAGAAAAATTGGAAAAGAATTGTTTTTTTTTCTGTTGTTTTCTCCGCTGGTCAATTTTTTCATTTTTTTTAGATCACTCATTTTAGAATAAAATTAAAAAAACGAATAGCATACGAGGTAATTGTTTATGTAACCTGTCTTTCCACGAAAACTTAGCGTAACGTAACAGAACGTAGCTCACGTAACTTCGGGACGTCTATCTTACGTTGCGGTATCATAAAATGAAGTCTCTCTAAATTCAGCACAGTGCAACCTATGTAGGTACCGCAGGGATTCTCAAAGGGTGTGACACGAAAATCCACAAGAATGATTTTATTAAAATGTAAACATATACAAACCAGACATATATGCATTAAATATTTTACTGATGTTAACCTTAGTCCTTTGAGAAGTATAAAAGTATAATTCAAATAACAGTAGTAAACAGCGTGTAGTCAATAATTGCGTTATTTTTACCATTTAGTGGGAAACGTGTGCTTGTTTGTTTTTGCACAGTTTTTCAATACCAGAAGGTATTACACACAAATACCATAGACCTCATAATAGATAGACTTACCACGCTTCCCCAATTCTGGCTGCGCTAAAACTAATGGGTTTTTGTTCAGAGCAAGTGATTTTGAATCCATCTGCTAGGTAACTCTGCCATAGACGTCATATTCTACTATGATGTCTATGGCAGAGCTAGCTAGCGGATGGATTCAAAATCATGTGCTCTGAACAAAAACCCATTAGTTTTAGCGCAGTCAGAAATGGGAAGCGTGATAAGTGTATTTATTATGAGTTCTATGCAAATACATCCTTAGTTCTTGGTTCCCCCAAATAAAAAAAAAACTAGTTTCTTATATGTTATATTGGTCACGGTGGAGAAGCTTTATTTCCATAAGTAAGTCGCTGAAAACCGGAGTACTTTAGATAGGGATTATTCTAACACTGGCAAGGTATATTCGCGAAATGCCTGATGGATATTGCTAAAATATTGAAAAAGAAGGATTGTCCTGTTGCATACAGTATTTTTTATAGCACTTTAAAGTTTTTAAATCGGCTCTCTTTCTGTGACTTTCTCGGAAGGCATTTGCACTAGTTCTTTATCCTTGAGGATTTCAGTGCTGGAGGCGTCTTGATCAAACTGAAAATACTGCTGGTAATTCCTCTTTCTCCATCATGTACTTCAGGTGTTCAAGCCTATACTTGAATCTAAAACCTTATTTGCATCGATTTTTATTGTAGAAAATACACATATACGTGCACAAGCACTAATTACAGATCACTGACGTACGTCCATAAAAGCAATATTTTGTGGAGCCGAACACCCTTCTACCGTACAAACATAACTTTCTACTACAAGAACGGGCTACCTCTTGCTGCTTGACTGTCTCTGCTAAACATTTTGTTTTTCAATATTAAATCAATGTATGCCAGACACTTTGCGAATGTACCTTATGAGAATTTTGTTTTACCAAAATACATAATTGAAATAGTGTTTTTTTTTCTTCAAATTTCAGCATCAAAGTTCGACCACCTTGATATTCAACCAACTCTTCTGCTTCTTCTAATGGTTGTATCTTCATTAGTAACGAGAAAGGAATTGTTGACCCAATCGTACTCGTCTAGTCTGATGGAAGGAAAACATTATTGCAACTTATCCTTCAGAACCAAAAGATATTCTAAAATCAAACTGTAATCAATCATCGAATGAGTGTGAGAGGGAACATTTCAATATCATTCTTTCCAACATTTAATTTCCAAATTTTGACTTTTCTTAAGAACCTATCACTTAAAGTGAGCATATTTTCTTCCTCCTTCCCCTGCATACTAGCATTAAGAGCACTGAGATGTCCAAAGATTTTCGGAACTTGGGGTTTTGTAGTATGATGAGGCATTCAACAATAACTAAATTGATATAAATACATTCGCTATTACCTACCCTTCATATAGGGATGTAATGATAAGTTTTTAGGTAGGTATACACTTCGCTTGCTGTAACGAAACCTTCTGTTTACTGTCCTATATAGCTGCATATTTCAAAAATTTTAGGTGGGTATACGGTCATATCTAAAAATTGAGCAGCCCATAGCGGTACGTGCGTATACCCTCCATTACATCCCTGCCTTATAACTAAATTTGAATTTATTTGTGGCTCTTAGGCATCTTAGGTTCAGGCTGTTTTACAGACTAAAGATATAGTATAAGATCAAAGTGTACTGTACACCAGGGATCGACAAACCGTCGATCGCTAGCTACTGTAGCTCGCGCAAGGTTAACTTGGCTGGCTGGCCAGCTGGTAGATTTTATCAAACAACTTTCATCCTGTGTTTGCATGCTCAACACATCTTTCGATATTTGGAGAGTAGCTCTTTGGTCGGGAAGTTTTCTGACCCATGCTGTG
Organism: Lepisma saccharinum; assembly: GCA_022664845.1. Lineage (NCBI taxonomy): Eukaryota > Metazoa > Arthropoda > Insecta > Zygentoma > Lepismatidae > Lepisma > Lepisma saccharinum. The sequence continues at coordinate 40,874 of JAGDQP010002347.1, read as the reverse complement.
CACAAAAGCGACAGTCTCATCTTCGTATATCAATAAATTTTTATTTAAGTTGTTCCTATGCGGGTCACTTCAAAATCATGCGTGTGACGATCCTCATGCTTTGTGGGTGGAGTGGCGGGTTAAAGAAACTACATTTTGGAAGTATAAAATGCCACTGTGAAAGAATTCTCACGGAATAAATAATTGATGTTTGTCGAACAAAGCAAATTCCCGGACATTTAACTTTCGAAACTTAACAAATGTCTCGATTCCTGGACTGTCCGGGTCAATCCCGGACGGGTGGTAACCCTACTATTTCATGAAGTACAAGCTTCTCTTGACGAGCTTTACGCAAGTGTTATTAATATGCAGATCTACATTCACATGTAGATCATAAAAGAAGACAACAAATATCTCCACCTGAGCATTAAAAAAATACAAACAACAAAGGCGATTCTGTGAAATGTTAAGGATTAGATTGGGTCTAAAGATTAACCTTGAAAAATGATTAAGTACGATATAACTAGGTTTAGTTACATTACTTTCAGTCACATTTCAGCGATTGTTTTCGACTTACTCCAAAAATAATACGTTCATATAAAAAATGCAAATATAAAATGTCTACTGAATGACAATTTTTAAATCCAGGTTCATTTTTTTTTTTTTTTTAGCTTTCCCAGGTCTATTTTTCTACTTTCTTCAGGTCATTAATTTATAACATTTTTCTTCTTGCAAACAAGAAATGTTTATAAATTAAAAGACGCATATACGAAGCACATACTATTTCTTTGGGTCATTATTAGAACATGAAAATAATATTTATGTACTAACTAAAATATACGTTTTCAATAGATTTCAAACAAGAAAATAAAGTATAATACTTCCTACAAACGGTAGTTGAGAAAACTGTGCAGTAACAAACAAATAGTACAACCTAAATGTATGATTCATATTTTGAAATAAAATTTCAATGAAAAAGTAGTTCAGATCCAAAATTAACGAAATAAGCCTTTCTGCATGTGTAGTTGAAACTAATCAATATTCTTTAGTGAAACTAACCAATACTAAAGAAAAAGTGCATTCAATAAGTCATTAATTCATGTGCATGTAAAGCCCAACTTCGAAGCACATTTTAATTCACATGGTCACATTTTATTGCATATTCTTCTTGATAGGGAATCTCCAGTTACGTTTTTTTTTACACAAATGCATTTATCTAATTATTATGTATTATGTAATTGTAATTAATTACGTATTATGTATTAATAATTTACAATATTTTTCATCATGCAAACAAATTATGTTTATTTTATCAATTACCCGACTAAGATAAAGTTGTATAAACACAATAAATAAAATAAATTCAAATTCCCTCAACTACTATGACTCACCCCATTAAAGTAAAATTTAAACTCAACTATTAAAGGTTTTAATGTCGTCCTCTTAAGTAGTTGCTTTAATATGAATTGGCTGGGCCCCTCGGAACGGCTCTCGCTCCGTCTTCAGGCTGCCGTAAAGATGTAATTTAAGTATGTCTGTAGTTTTTTTTGTTAGAGAAAGATAAATTATATTGCACGTGAAGTTTAAAAGTATCTATATGTAAGTATGCAGAAAGATGTTTATTATTATTAACTGAAACACTTGAGTCCAACTGTAAAACCCACTACTTTCAAATTATTCCGCTGTCACTGTTGCTTGACACTAAAGTCTTCTTTTTTTTAAAAAAAAACAAAGAACAAAGTGAGCAACTGCGACCATATCGGAAGAACTGGAGTCATGACCTAAATACATTTTAACTACATATGGCAGATATCTGTTCGAGTATAAGAATTATGAAAGCTAAGAATTACCAAAATATTATATGTACAGGTAAGCACAGAAGTGTAAAATTCGAAATGGGTTAATCTTGAATAAATAAGTCAGAACCTAAGAAAAGTGTACCTCAGTAAATCAGCTGGTCATAGTATTTACATTATTTCAAATACAATCTAACCTCACAAAATACTACATACACACAAATTACATCTCAACGGCAGCCTGAAGACGGAACAAGTGCCGTTTCGAACCTAACCAATTCATATTGAAGCAACTACTTACGAGGGCGACATTATAGATTTTAAGGTGAGTCAAAATAGTTGTAATTAGGTCCATTGTGCGTTTAAAATGTCTTTATTTGAATTCAAATACTTGACACAATGTATATTGAAGTTAAGGTAATTTCAGAACTTAGTTTAACATCAGACCTAAAGTACATAAGCACATTAGCCCAACTAGAGAATAAAACAAGACACGCATGATTAGAGTAGAAAGTTGAAATGAGGAGGAAAACAAAGCATCAATCAGAAACACGAAGTATAGCTGACATCCGTTCGGGTACCCTCGGGGTGGCCACACCAGTACTCACAAGGAGTTTGAGAGTCCCTGACAGCTTCGTACAAAAAATAATTACTTTCTGTGACCTTAAATTTACAAATTCAATGAAGTTTATTTTAAATGTTCATAGATTGAAATTAACGTAGTGAAAATTTAAGTTAAAAATAATAATAAAAAAAATATCCAGGTTTCTGCTTGAATTCCAGGTTGTTTTTTTTTCAGGTTTTTTTTTCAAGTCCAAAATAAAATTCCAGGTTTTCAAGGTTTTCCAGATCAGTAAAGACTTCTAAGAAAATTTTGTTATCTTTACAGCAAATGAATGGTGAGTTATCACAAGTATGTGAAAAGTAATTAGTCTGAATTTGTTTAATCACATTATTAAATACTGCTCACAAAATTGTGATAACTAATTATTGTTTTGTTATAAGAAATAATCCTAGAATTCCTTGTGCGTTTTCACTTTAGCCATAAACTTACCAGTTTGCGAGTAAATCGACAAAATTGCACAAATGCGATACGAAGGAAGTGTATGTTCGAAGGGTGTATCCGAATAAACAAGTAATGAATGGAAGATTAGTTTAATTACAAGTAGAATAATAGTAAGTATATAGAAGACTTAATGAAGCTTTAAACCCATTACGAATTTCCTCCTCAGGCTATTTTTAGTGTGCTTGCATATCTATTTGTTGAGTTCAAATTACATTTTGTGCGTTTCCATTTGCAGATGGTTCAAAAGCAATTAAGACCACTCACCTCGCCTCCAGATGAACCTCCAGGTGTCCTATTTGTATCATAAGGGTTCTTGGTCGTTCCGAAGAGCTTATTGAAAGTTTCCCAGCACAAACACATTTCTGGTACATTTGTAACAACAAGAGGAATAGCTCCTGACTGTCGAATGAGTTGCGTTGCAACCGCGTCATTTTCAGCTTTGTGATTGGCTCTGGACTTCGAACCTGCTGTATGACTTAAACCTGCAAAGAAATAACAAGTATGTAAAAGAAAGAAACAATATTTTCTTGTGCTATCGTTAAACTGAGTGACTTAATACAGTTTTCAATTTTAAGGCATTGTAATTTCTTAGTCACGAACAGAATGTATGTACAACTAATCTCAACTTATAGGTACAGAGTTTGGAAATTATTGACTCAACATTTAATGAAGTTTTAAAGTTACATTCAATGAAAATGTTAATGTGTCATCCCGCCTTCGGAGTGACTTGATACACGCATTAGTTTCCACTGGATGTATCATTCTCGTGCTTAACTGGGATGACTTCACACAAAATTGCATAGTTTTAAGAAGGGAAATAATATTTTAACACAAATGCTGAACTGCAATGCAAATTAATTGATTTTTATAGCCTTTAGGCATCTCAGGGTCAGGTCGAAAATGCAAATAAAATATTACAATTGCATACGTAGGTATGAAACCACTGAAGAGATTCTTACATGTAAATATACAAACAAATAGAATAATCGCACATCAAAAGAAAAAAGATGTCATTCAATAGAAAAAGCTGGGAAACTCATTTGTTCACAGCTAAGTACCTTTGAAACAACATTTAATGAAGACAGTTTCATCTCAAGCTGCTATAGATGAATTACTCATATCATCGACCTCCAGCTACACAAATTGATCGCTTTTATTTCAGTAGTTTCTTATGAATTTATTTTTGATGGTCTTTAAATTTCCGCTGGAAGTTTTAGCTACATTTTCGGCTTTCACTAAAAGAAATTGCTTCATTTCGAATTTCCCGGCGCTCACGTTAGAAAGTTTGCCGATTTCGGGGAATAATGCCACATTTTCTATATTCAGCTGATATAGCAGAACAATACGTAACATATGGTTCAGCATTCGCTGATTTCGCGTAAGTTCTTTGCATTGTGACGACAAAATGTTAGTGTATCAAGTCACTCCTGTAAAGGTGCAATTTTCTTTATAGAAACGATTTTCTTACAAGTTATTTTACTTACCTTGAAACGTTCTTCACGAATTTTACCACGAATACATAATAGTACCTACTGGTAAATATAATAGACCTCACACTATTACTTTTCCCACAAAACCGAAGAGTAGAAGAGCGAGTATATTCTGTATAACAACACACTAGACATGTGTAGTGTGTTACTAGTAGTATCAGTTGACTGAAACCAAATCCATGTTGCAAGTTCAAATAATAAAGGTTGAAATATATGATGTACTACTTTAAAAATATTACCTACAAAACTCATGTTACGAGAAAGTATTTCGTAAAAATATAACAATTTTATCAAGTCACTCCGGTGTATCAAGTCATATTATTTGACGGTAAAAATGACTTCACAGTTACTATAAGTACTTTTAATTTTACATATTGTAATTTACCTATCTTCGTTATTTATTATAGTTCCCAGGTCTAATAACAGTGGAAACTTAAAGGTTTGTTGATTAAACATTTTAAAACAGGATCGTAAGGCTTTAGGCAATGCTATTTCCCTTTCTATCAGAAGAGAAAAGATGGTGGTAACTTTTTGTTAAACAACCTCCATATAATAGAAAATTAATGAAATACATGTAAGAATTCAGTTTTACCATTCAGTTGACAAAATTCAGCAAATTTTAATGTTGAATGACTCGTCGATATCATCTTCTTTCTTATTGAAAACTCAATATTTAAGGATTTGCACAATAACATCCTGTTGATAGGCCTTCAATTGTTCCGATACTACACTATGCCTTTGTTAGTGAGTAATGAAGCCCGTGAGTAAGTATAGAACTACCGCTGAGGCTAGAAATATTAACAAGCCTATTTACATATATTAGCGAAATTTTTATTTATACAAGAGATTCTTCAAAATCTTCCATATGTATATATGAAGTGATGAATCAAGATTTACACATTTCTTAGATCTCAATATGAATCAGTTAGATGACTTCGAGCTTGAATTTATATTGATCTTATCATCTGATTGCACCTTTCAGTAATTACAGATAATTACAATGTACAGACTTAAGAAACAACATTACTTATACTTACAATTTTATTTATACAATAGGTAAATTTGTTTTTGCATAATTTTCGTTTTCAAGTTCATGTTAAATAATCATGAATATAAACTTAGAAGGTAACGCAAATTTTATTGTCATCTACTGTACAAAATTTCAAGTTAGTTTTATAAAACAAATTCAAGATTGTAAGCAAATTATTTTCTTACGTTAAGCTTGATTGACAGTTCGTTAGTTTTTAGAAGTTTCCCGTTTAATTTAGTCCTTTTCTTTTCACTTTCTAACTTAATCTAACGCCACAACAAATTTATAAATAGAACACAAGTTTTAAACACGAGAAAGTGAAACAGAATAAATACGTAAAGCACGAAAAGCATGGACCGACGTAACTTAAGAAGTTTTTTACCTTGACATTGAATTTAAAAATACAACTATCTCAAACCACCTAGCAGTTTTCTGTTAACGCTACACACTGGAGCTACAGTGGAATCTGTGTGAAGAATTTAAGAGTATGACGCAAACTAGTTCTGCAGCAGTTCCTGTCTTTATTCTCATGATGAACTAGAAGCTGGTTCGAAATATTATTTTCTTTATTCTAACGTGTCAAAGTGAAACTCAATAAAATAATTATTATCAAAACTAGTACATCTAAGAATAACGAATTATTTCAAAATAACCTTCCTTTTCACTGTTCTTAATTAAAAGTAAGATTCTGCAACAGGAAACATTTTTTTCCGCAAAGTTACGAACAAGAATGACTATTCCTAGCTTCTAAGTAATTAAGATTCGTAAAGAAATAATAAAAAGAAGCTAAAGATACATAATTCAACCTGTAAACGAATTGTTATTCTTTTTACCCATAAGAATTAATATCAAATATGGAATAATGATTCCGAAGATAACTTATGTTTTGGTATGATAAAGTGCAGTGAAATTTAGAACATAAATTTATAAGTACATAGACTGCTGATAATGAGCCCAAATCTAAACTTAGTTATCCTTTTTATATCAATGTGGGGTTAGGAAAAACTCAACGGAAAACATTATTCAATACTTCTGAATATTGTAGTTTATTCATTGTTGGTCATAAGTATGAAGTAATAAATTCACAAATGTAAAATACATAGGAATAAGAGAAGAAATTGGGTATACTTGCTTATTTCAATCTATTCTGGAAAAAAAGGTCAACATCTAGGTCATGCAGTAATTTTACTACCTTGTATTAAGACAGAAAGAAAATAAATAATACGTAACCTTTAACAGCAAGACTTTCCTTCACAGAAATCGGAATCCCAAGAAATGGTAGCTCCTTTTCTAGCTGTTCTTTACTTCTTGTAGTCGATTGAATAAAGATATCGATATTCCTTGCTTCTTGGAGAGCATCCTCAAATCTTTGGTCAACTACCGAATTGATTATTGAATTTACTTCTTTTATCCTCTCGATATATGCTCGCACTACATCTTCGCTTCTTAACTGAAAAGAAATAGAGTCCGTTAGAAACTACCATAACCAAACTACCATATGAACGCCTAAACATACATCAAAACTCTGTCAATGATGAATTTTATCAACTCTTTTATGTAGTATAGCTTTAGGAGGATTCTCCTATTAGCACTAATGTCGGCACTTATCCTATTGCACGATTGTGCATCCATAACGTATCACGCGTAGCTAACAACTGTTTGGTTAGAAACCGATATGAGCCAGAAGAGTCTCGAAAAAAGGAACAATACTATAATTCGAAGTTTAAAACAATAATCAAAATTCATTTGAAATACGCTATTCGACTTATAAAAGAAATGTTACCAAAACCTGAAGTTGAAGAACACGAAAAAACAATGAATTTATCACATGGCACATAACTCAATTTGAGGGAGAGTTGTAATATAGAAATGAATGTAACGTTCTACCTACAAGCGCTATTTATTCATTAATTAATTTTCATCTATAACATATTGATCATGATCAGTGTTGAACTCTGGATTCATCAGAATTCTTAAATTGGGTGAATTATCAACGCATTTAATACATGGATTATGTTAGGTATAAAATAACCCTCAACTAATTGAGGTAATAGATACATTGACTCACCATTAGCTGTTAAAATATATTCCGCTTAAATGTCCATCTCTTGATTTTAAAATACTCCAAAGTCTTTCTTAACTAAGACAATAAAACAAGTCATAAATGTATTTGATACTTGTGTTTTTGCGGGGGTGGGAAAGAATATCTTTTTAGTTCTGATGTGAAATTTCCGTAATAGAGTTATAAACATTCACACTCAGTATTTTCTTACCACGTTTGTTGAGGTTCCGTAAATCAGTTTGTTGAGGTTCCGATGTCTAGTAAATCAGTTTCTGCCTATATCATCAAAGTACGTACGTATACATTCTTGAAATGATTACAAATATTCATTATTTTCTAATTTGCTATCTTTACTTCGTTAATCACAAAGTTTGTGAACTTAAAATTTTGACTATGTGGAATTGTAAGATCTACATTTGTTTGCGATAAACTAATATTTCAGTGTATCAGTTGTACTTAACATATAATTTTCTTACCATATCATTTGATACACAATCAAAATTATACAATTATTTTGCTTGTAGGGCTTACTCCTCGGAAAATTAAATCATAACATAACCTCGTAATTCATTGGTGACCATATCACCTAAATGTCCCGCCAATTTTCAACAGTGGAGCTTCTGGTGCAGTCAGTTGAAAAATATTGAGATAGAAGGAAATTTGCTGTTTATGGTTATATCCAGTTTTACAAGGTTATATAGTGCCTTATTTTTCTATACCTCATTTCATATCGCTGCATTATAATAACGTAAGGATCCCTATAGAAAACTAGACTCTTTATTACGTAGAAAAAATCGTGGTCTAATTTGGTAGGTTGCTACGGGACATGGCGAAGGTAGTAATATTGGAATTAAAACAAAATAACTGCACATACTTTGACTCTATACTACTTCCTACACAGTAGGAAATGTTGATAGTACTTAATTGGCAGTAATTACCTGGGTTATATACTTGTTTTTATTTTTTTATATTATCACCCGTTGCTTTTGGGGCTAGCTTTCTTATTTTTTTTTTATTATTTTTTTTTGCCATGTCTGATTTTTTTTTAACTTTTCTTCTCTGCAGAAAGAAGGAGAACGGTCTAGTCCATGCTTCGGAAGTGTGGCTTGTGTTTGATCATTGCAGTGTCGGATGACCACATACGGCATGTCATGCTGTATGAATTTCACAAGAAACATCCAGGCGGGCAGCGGTGGAGGGAATTGCAATACAAACCGTTGAAGAATTGGCTAGCGAACTCCATGTCACCCACCGTTCGACCGTTCATCGTCATCTGCAGGACCTTGGGTACGTGTCGAAACTCGGAAAATGGATACCCCATGCGTTAACGCCTCAACAGAAGGAGCAGGGACTTGACATCTGCAGTTCCCTCCTCACCCGTTAAAGACGTGAGCCATCTCTGGACAGAATGGTGACCGGGGATGAAAAGTGGGTCCTCTATCATAGCAATAAACGCAAACGGCAGGAGGTATCTAAAGAAAGGGGACGCAGGAACTGTGCCAAAACAGGATTCCACCCTGCAAAGTGATGTTGAGTGTTTACTGGGATTATCCATTTTCAGCTCTTGCCACGTAACCAGACCATCAATGCAGATGTCTACTGTCAGCAGCTTGAATGCCTACGGACTGCATTGTTGAGGAATCGCAAGGGTGTGTTCATTCACGGTGATAACGCGCGCCCACACACGGCAAGAAGGACCTGTGTTAACAAGAAAGGGCCACGGTTCTTAAACACACAAATCCTATTCACACCTAATACATCGTAAGCAACATAACGAGATACAGATGCTTATCAGAATAATGGAAACACCTGTAGTTGGCAACACGTCAGATGTATGGGTTGGCTGGCAGTGGTGTCGTGGCGACAGCAGCGCCGGACTGCTGGTGGTGGTGTGTTAGGTCGGTCTCCATACTACGTCAGGCGTCGTGGAACAGGAGTGTGCAGTGGCTGCAGCAGACGGAGGTAGTGTAAAATGGGAGACCTCTCAGAGTTTCAAAGAGGGCAAATTGTTGGTGCGCGGTTATGTGGAGTGAGTGTGACGGCAGTGGCTAGTGTAATAGGTGTGTCGCCAGGGACAGTGTCGAAGGTGATGACGGCCTACACAACACACGGGAAAACCACATCGGGGAAGCGGAACAGTGGGCGGAAGAAAAGCATCAGTGACAGGGCACGCCGGGTATTAAAGCGCATTGTCACGCGGAACCGTCGTGCCACTGCGGCGCAAGTGACGGAGGAACTCAATCAGCACCTCCCCTAACCTGTTTCGACAATCACAGTCCGCCGCGAATTACATGACATGAACTTACGGGGTCGTGTTGCACGGGCCAAACCTCTCATCAGGGACCAGAACGCTTTAGCACGACGCAAATGGTGCCGCGACCATGCAACTTGGACCGTTGACGACTGGAAACGTGTGGTATGGTCGGATGAGTCACCATTCACCCTATTCCAAACCACGGGCCGTGTTTATGTGTAGAGAACGCCCAAAGAAGCGTATGATCTGCAGTGTCTCCGCCCAACTGTGAAACATGGCGGCGGCACGGTGATGCTGTGGGCCGCAATATCATGGTTTTCATTGGGTCCTGTGGTCACACTTCGCGGACGCATCACTGCCAACGATTATGTCGCAATTTTAGGAGACCACTTGCATCCTATGGTCCGGATGTTGTTCCCGGACAATGACGCCATATTCCAGGATGATAATGCACCCATTCACACAGCTGGAGTTGTTGCAGCGTGGTTTGAGGAACATCGGGATGAAGTTCAACACCTCCCCTGGCCCGCCCAATCCCCAACATAATTGAACATCTGTGGTCCATCTTGGAAACACGACTCCGGCGACGATTTCCACCTCCATCCTCTCTCACAGAACTGGCCGATGCCCTGCACGAGGAATGGTGTAATATTCCACTTGCTACCATTCACGACCTCTATGCCTCCATCCCACGTCGCATCAAGGCTGTTCTGAAGGCGAAAGGTGGCCCGACACCATATTAATCTGGTAAGTTACACTTTCGTTCAGGTGTTTCCATTATTCTGATAAGCATCTGTATATAGATTACCAAAACTTAAGGTCCCATGGTCCAGGGGGGAGGGGAGATAGGGGCTCCGGAACTTCGAATGTCACAAAAATGTATATAAAGGCAGTAGTGAGGTTTTAATGGGATATCTTGAAAATGGGAAAAGCAATCAAAATAAACCTTGCCCAACATATAACTGACGACACGTAGTAACAAAAACCATAAGCAGTGCTGCCATCTAGGAAGCAGTGTTGCCAACGCAGAACAAAGTTACAAATTTTTAAATAGCATTATATACCAATTAATGCACAGTGGAAAAGTAGTGGCAATAGAAAAGAAAGTAGTACAAGTTGGTTGCACAGTGTTGCAAACTATGGAAGATGTATGAGCTGAAAGTTGTCGGGTTAGAAAATATATGTGGAGACACAGGCCAATATGCTGGTATCTGGAATAGCAGTAAAAACGCTAATCAGCACGTATACTACCGACAGTTGGAGAATAGTGAAAGCATCGTATTTAAAAGGCACTAGTAACAAACAAAAGAACATTGTGAAAGCTGGTACCATAGTGTTGCAATTTTCGTGTTGGTGTGATATATCTTCCATAGTTTGCAACACTGTGCAACCAAGTTGTACCATTTTCTTTTCCATTGCCAGTACTTTTCCACTGTGCATTAATTGGTATATAATTTTAATGCTATTTAAAAAATTGTAACTCGACCTTAAATTTTGATAATCTACATATCTCGTTATGGTGCTTGCGATGTATTAGGTGTGAATAGAATTTGTGTGTTTGAGAACCGTGACCCTTCCTTGTAAAATCGAGAAATGTGACTGGGAGAAACTCCCCCACTCGGCATTTTCAACAGATCTTGCACCAATGGACTACTGTCTTTTTCGCAGCCTGCAAAACCACCTTTTCGGAAAAATAATGCCAAATGAGGAATGCATCCGACGACCAGTGACAAAGTTCTTGTCCTCCAAAATGGGTGACTTCTTTCAGCGGAGGATTCAACAACTGGTTGACAGGTGGCAGAGTATTGTGGAGTTCGATAGAGACTATTTCCCTGACTAACGGTAATGTTCCAGGCAAGTTATCGTTCTTTTCCTCAGTGCAAAAATACGACATTACTTATGGGATAAGCCGATAAATTTACATAAGTGTTAAAACAGCGACAATATGGAACAAAGTATTTTCTTATTATGGCCCTAATACCAATATAATTTTACTTGCATTGCTTAATCCTGATTTCTGAAGATGATTGCTAAAGAGTCAGGGAAAATTTGAATAAGCAACTCATACACTCGGGGGTAGGGGGGGGGGGGGCTGTTGCACGTACTTGTTTCATATGCGATTAAATTGTGTTGCTGTTAAAATTGAAATAGACGAAATTACTATTTTTTTTTTTTACAACTAGCTTATAATATAATCCATGGATGTATTATTGTTCAGGAACAGATTCTCTAATAAGCAAAAAAGAACGAAAAAATATTAGCTATGAGCTCATTATTATTGACAAGTATGATTAATCAAAATTGATCATATCGTAATGTTCTTATGGTTATCTTATCGAGTACCTGAGGTAGAGACAATAGATACACGGATTTTGATCTTTTAGCCCACAACCAGTTTATTGCAAAATGAATCAGCTGATAAAAATAACGTCCCGTAGGAGACTAATTACAGGCTAAATGCGTAGCTTATAGGCTTCTTCTTCTTTGAGTGTTTTCCTGAGAAGCTATACGATGAGGTGTCGTACCAGAAGCGTAGCCTGTGTACGTAACGATAACACCAGAAGCATAGCCAATGGTTGTACCAGAAGCGAAGCCAACTGTGTACAGGAGTGAGATTAGGTATGGTACAAAGAATGCATATCACAAGCGTAGTCAACTGTATATGCAAGGATGACACCAGGAGCGTAGCCAACTGTGTCAAGGGGTGTTCCAGAAGCGAAGCCAACTGAGATCGGTAGAAGGAGAGGGAATGACCACCCGCGAGCGAGTGATACCCTGTCGACTGAGCTGCGGTGATTTATAGGTTCCTTTCGGGTGTGGTCCTCCAAGTCCCTTCTTCGGCGATTCCAACTCCATCTTCATGTCGATATCAACTCCATCGGTTGTATCCATGTAGAGTTGTTATTGTAGTCTGCTAATGGTATGTGTTGCTCACTGCTTGTTACCATTACATCACATACATGTTTGTTTACTATGAGCAATACTACTGCATGTACAATTCAAGTGTGTACGTGTGAGTAAATACACGGAACATTGCAATATATTAATTTATGAAAATCAATAAATCTTAAAATATTAATTTTATTAAGATTCCCTTCTCATCAATGATGTGTGGTGAATGATATGGAAACAGTAAAATATTATTTTATTCTGTTTTAGCACAATGCGTAACTGTGTGACGTTTGCTACTAGTTTCCAATGATACATATACACAGAAAAATGTCGCGGTGTTTTATTACAAACTGAAAAAGAACATGTTGCAAATAACAATTAAGACCATTAATAATTGTCGTTATCGAATTGCTAGATATCAAGAGGACATCCTACTTGTTGAAGAGAATTGTTAAATAAGATGTCAGATGAATTTCACAAGGGACATGTACAATGTAATATGTTAGTCGGATACATCTTAGCTAACCTATGACAAGTTATCTTTATGTTAATAAATATTTGGTGTTAAGAAGATTATATATTGGCTTTACTTTAGACGACAATTCGTATTGAAGTAGTGTGTTAATATTTAGTAATAAAGTGTGTGAGAAGGTACCCTCCCATAAGGAAGAATCGCTACGACTACATGTACTCGCTTAACAAAGGTATTTATATATTTTGGGACATTAATGTTCAATAATAAAATAGCTAACATAACATTATCTAATTCAAAAAGATAGTTAATAAAAAATCCTCTTCTTCCCAACACGTTATTCTTGACGCAGTATTCTAGGTTTTACTAAGATGTATGCATCTGTGCCACTAGAAAAGTTTATACCACATCAAATGGACATAAATCTCTACTTGGGATACTCCGAAAGCTGTTGTAACGCGTACAGTATTAAAGCAGATAAGAAGGTTAGTTTATTTTTAGCCAGTGTCGGACACGAGTTGTACTCACAACTCAGAGATCTTTTCCTACCCAAGGAAATAACAGAGCAATTATTTGATGAAATAAGGGATGTTTTGAAAGAACAAGTCCAGTATAAGTCCAACATTATAGTCGAGCTATATAAATTCCACTCGCTTCGTCAATCTGAGCTACAATCATCTCAGGAATATTTGGTTCGATTGAGAATATAAGGCGCAAGTGTGAGCTTCGGAATAACGTTGAAGAGATGATTAGAGATCAAATTGTAATAGGGGTATATAGAGATACACGTAGGTGATTACTAGCTAATCCAACCCTAACGTTACAGAAAGCAATGGAAGCTCTGATGATAGAAGAGCAAGTAGAGAAAGATACCTCCTACTTCCATGTCATGCAAAGTTCAAATAATGCTATGATGAGTAAATAAACATCACCAAAACTTATCTTTCAGGAACAACAGATTACAAGATATAACTGACACTACTTAAGCCAGATGTTATAGATGTGGGAAAGCACACGAGATTTCAGAAATTGTTTCGCTAAGCACCTTATTTGCTTTACTTGCAAGAGACAGGGACATCTATCACCCGTACGTGGATCTAAAAAGTTTACTATAGTGCAACACATGGATCAAGCAACAACTCTACCCTGTGACCCAACCTAATGTAGAATTTTCAGAGGAGATAAGACCAAAAGTATCACAGTTACTACACTTTGATGATGTTATGGGATGCGCGGATGAAAAATAATACATTAAGTGAAAAAGGATTGAATCCTCACACCACTGATTTTGAATATGAAGATTCGGAACTAAATGTATTGTGAATACCGGAACAATGTATAACTTTAAATCAATGTCTCAACTTGCTCAACTGCAAGCTTTAGACCAATTACAACCTAAAAATGAGACTATTACTTTAATAAATAAATCTGCATTAGATATAGTGGGAACAGCGAAATTGAATATAAAGATAACAAATAAAATTTTGACTGTACTGTTTGTCATTTGAAAAATGTTCATGCTTTATGTTTTACGGAACACTGGCTTTCTGCAGGTTGTATTAAACTAGTGTAGTTGTCTAATTATAAGTTAGCTGCGAATTTTTCTAGAACAACTAGGCAACATAATGGAGTATGTATCTTTGTAAAAGATGATCTCAGTTTTAAAGAAATTGATGTAAGTAAACATAGTTCTGAGCCCCACTTCGAAATAGTAGCCATTTCCATCGAAACACTATGTATACTTTGCATCTGTATACTATACATACGTATACTATATATAGTACGTATGTATATAGTATACGCACTATGTATACTATAGATCATCATCTGGAAACTTAAATATATTCTTTAAAAATATTGAATTTGTCCTTGAAAGTTTGTAGAAGAAATTCGGCATGTTTTTAATATGTGAGGATATTAACATTGATTGGTTGTGTAAATCAAAAGAAAAAAATCAACTTCGAAATATTTTAGATTCGTTTGGGTTAAAGGCTCTTATTGAAGTACCAACTCGCTATGACAACTCTGCCATAGATCACTTTATAATTACAAAATCGTGCATAAAATTGGTGAAAACATAATAGTGTTATTAAACCAGGTTTTTTGGATCATGGTGTCATTTTTGGTGAAATCTGTATACCTAAACTCACTGACAGTATTAGCCCAAAAGCCAAATCGATACGAAAAAGAAATTATGCTGAACATAACATTCATGAATTCATTAAATTAATAAATATGGAAGATTGGTAATCTGTTACATCTGGTGTGAATCGAACTGTTAATTCCATGTTTAATTCATTCATGAAAAAAATTTATAACCTTTTTTTAACAGTTGTTTCCCTTTTAAAACTTTTAGATTAAATGAAGATTCTCATAAACCTTGGATAACTAATGGAATTCTGGTATCTTGTAAAAAAAAACTACGTTTAATGAAAAAATATAAGCATGATAAAAGGTTCATATGATAAAAGGTTCATATTATAATATCTATAAAACAATCTACAAAAATGTTATAAAAAGTGCCAAAAGGTTATATTATAGCAGGTTAATGAATTCAGAGGAAAATAAAACTAAAATGGCATGGAAAATAATATATAAAGAAAGTACTAAGAAATCCTTTGAAATAAAAAATTTAGAAGTAGTGTTTCCCAATGATGAAATATGTACCGACCCTGTTAAAATTGCGGAACGTTTTAACGATATCCGCAATTGAAATGTAAGAGACATATCGTTGGCTGAGAATTATAAGATTCTAACTACATAGGATTTTAATGTTAGATAAGAACCTTATAATTCTCAGCCGACGATATGTCTTTCTGGCAAGAGTGAAAAACATATACCAGTTCTATTCGTACAAAATCACGATCAGTGTATACACTTTATTGGCAACAGTCTAATGCCAGTTTGTGCTTAATCAATCTGCAGCAAGCGGCTATGGTTCAAAATGGGCACAAATGCGGAGCTGAGTGCCACTATAAAAATAATAGGTAATTGTGAATTTAGCATTAAATGTGCATTGTTTAAGTAAAATTGCCGAACAAGAAAACTTTGTCAAATACCTTCGATTAATAGCTCCTTCTTTTTGACATCCACCACTCATGAAATAATTCAAATTGTCAACCGCTTTGAAAATAAAAGATCACCAGGTAAGGATGAAATTCCTGAATTTATTCTAAAGAGATGTATCCACGCTATTGCTCTTCCGTTAACATTGGTTATTAATGAGTCCTTCTCACAAGGCATTTTTCCAGATATACTGAAAACCACTTGTCAAGCCGCTTCTCAAAACAGAACCCTCAAGCAATTTTTCAAACTACAGGCCTATTTCTGTTTCTTCCAAGTTTTCTAAAATTCTGGAGTCACTTATAAGCAAAAGAATACTCTCACATTTAAAACTCTAATAATATTATATCAACTTCTCAGCATGGTTTCCTAAAAGGTAAATCTACCCAAACTGCCTTAGCTGAATTCATAGAACTTTACTGCTCTGGATAGTAAAGTTTATCCCTCTGCAATCTTCTGTGATCTAAGTAAGGCCTTTGACTGTGTTGATCACTCATTATTACTTAGAAAGCTTGAGCAATATGGAGTAAGAGGTACTTCTAATGAATGGTTTAAGACGTATCTTAAAAATAGATCTCAAATAGTAGAAGTTGATTATACTAGGAAATCAACTTACTGCAAAACTACTTCGAGGCCCAGACCGATGGAAACTTGTGTTCCTCAAGTAGTGGTCTTGGGGCCACTACTTTTTCTGATTTACATCAATGATCTGCCTTTCAATATATCAGAAGGTAAACTAGTTCTGTATGCAGATGATAGCAATATCATAATCAAACACAATAATTATAAAACAATTGCGAGAGAAAATCAACGCTTCTGCCTTTCAGCTTGAACAATGGTTTTATCACAACAATTTGCTTCTCAATATAGCAAAAACAAAATGTCTTCATTTTCATTTATCTTCAACTCCTACACCTTATCCACAATTAACCATAAATGCTCACATCACGGAGTGTGTTGAATCAGTTAAATTTATCGGCATGCAAGTGGACGAGAAGCTTTCTTGGTGCAAACACATTACCTCCCTATACGCTAAACTTTCAACCTCTGTTTTCATTATCCGATCTTTGGTTATGATTTTGGATAAACAAACTATTCTTTCTCTGTATTATGCCATATTTTACTCTCAAATAAAATACGGTATTGCTTTTTGGGGCTCTTCTCATAACTTAGTAAGAATTTTTAGACTTCAAAAAAAAAGTAATTAGAATTATAAGCAACGCTCCATTTCGTAGCAGTTGCAGGGAGCTATTCTCAAAGTTAAATGTACTTACAGTGCCTTGCATTTATATATATGAGTTTTTAAATTTTGTTAAAAATAATTTACAGATATAAAAAGAACTCGGATTTATACCAATACGTTACTCTCAATAGATATAATTTACGGTTACTATTACATAGAACATCTCTTTTTGGTAAATCTCATTTTTATGTTGGTATCATCTTGTATAACAAACTGCCTGCTAGCATAAGAAATATAAGTAGTCATACACAGTTTAGATATTCTTCTACTATTCCGTAGAAGAATATCTAAACAGTAACACAGATTAATTCTACATGTATATAATTAGTTCCTGTGTATGGTATGTTTATATAGTAATATGACATTTTTTCTTGTAATGTAACTGCCTTGGCAGTATTTCTAATTTGTATGTTAGTATGCATGTTGGCATATTCTATACCACTTTTACAATTTTTGTAACATGTATGATGAAAAGAATGCAATAAAACTTATCTTATTACTTTGCAAGAGATCTTAACTGTAATTTTAGGAAGGTCAACTTTGGATCTTATTAATCCAAATTGGAGGAATTATATCGACTCATATCAAACAAAGTTGACACTTGACGATACACAAAGTAAGCTAATGACAGATACAGAGGATATGAATACAATAAAGATGAATATCAAAGAAATGAACACCTCGTTAACACAAATTCAACATAATTTAAACACTTGGAATGAACAATTTTTAAATAAGTTATGTACAGAAGAATCACCAAGTACAGACTCAGATTAGCAAACAATTAGAAGTATTAGAACAATTATAGCTTCGCAATATGAACAATAGGTAGCACTATCAGCACAAAGTACATCGATTTCTAAACCAGCTGAATATAATGGTATATCTTTAGATGTTCAAGTTTCAAGTTCGGATCATAAACTTGTAGAGGAAATCAAACCACAACGCACAAAGGAAAAAAAGCAGGCATAAAACAAGTCCTACGGACAGTCAGAAAGAAGACAAATTGGTGACGGATAATTAGGTAATACATATACAGGAACAAAGGTTGATGTTGAAACATGGTTAAACACTAAAGGTTTAGCTGATAAAACTTTTCGTCCTTTTTATCTACACAGCGGCCTAATTTGGGAATATTACTATTACAAGGTAAATTGAATGAAGCTTTACAATTGGAAAAGTCTTTATGAACATAAATACTGTGAACACTAGTTGAAAATATGACAACTACATTAACTAATATGGTGAAATGTTCGTGCTTAAAATGATTTTGAAAAAGAAAACTATAATGGCTATGGTTAATTTTCAGAAAGGAATAGTTTAGCGATTTTTGTTATTATATAATTCTGTAAAATGTTTGTTTGTTTTAAAAGTATCGCTATAGTTAACTGAAATGATTAAGACTATTTCTTTATGAATAGCTGAACATTAAATGTATGAATTCGATAAAACAAATTTTCAATTGAACAGATTATGTTCGCTGAAAGTAATTGCATTAATGTATAATTGCTTAAAGTGAAAATTTGTTTAGTGAAAGAATTGTATATGTTGAGGAGTTGAAATACTTACAAGAGAAGTAACTCCTATGTTTTAGAACATTGAATTATACAATATGAGGTTTAGGTTGAATTCTCATTATTAGGGAAATTCAGTGAGAAATTAGTTAGGCGACAATTAAACAAAAGAATGACAAGAATGATTTGATTCAGCAAACAATTTAAAGAGTTTTCTTGACAACGAAAACAGTTTTGGACTTTGGGACACGAATCTGTCGCTGCATGAATTTTTATCGATTACTGTAACGATTTGTTCGCAGAAAGCATAATAAAGCAAATCTTATTTAAATAATAAACTCTGCTACCATTCTGTAATCTATTTGCTAACGATATTTAAAAAAAGAAATAATTATAGCTTCCTAATTACTTTGGCGACGAGAGTAAGAGAGAATCTACGCATGATTAACAAACAAACTCATATGATAATGGATAAGAAACAAAGAATTTGTGGTATAGTGAATCAGATATAGGTACACATATTGGTTGTGTGTGGATAAAACTACAGATTTTGAATGTGATTTCCAAAATTGGGATTGATTACGTAACAAATAGCAGGCTACAAGAAAGATACATATTCTATACAACACAAAGAATTCAAAATCAATCATTGTTGGAATTTGCAGCAAGGTTAAAACCACAAGCTCGTATCTGCAGTTTTGGCTCACATTATGAGAAAGTAATTTGTGAACAATTTAACCTAGGGTTAAGCAACTTAGAATGACAATCAGCATTGTTAATGGAAGCAGATATATCATTGATTAAAGCTGTTACGATGGGAAATGCAGGAACAATAATTTGAAATGTGGAATCATATTAATACAATTGATGATGGGGATTAGGAATCGAAACTACAGTCTACCTCATAACATTCATCGAGGACTGACTGGACAATATGACAAACCAAGAACTGGATGCACGAGGTGTGGACTAAATCATGAAGATTGCTATAAATGTCTAGCGTACAACACTGAATGCCAAAGTTTTTTCAAATTGAATCATTGGGCTCGATGTTATATGACAAAGTAAAGAAAATATTCAGTACCTTCTAGGGTAAATAGTCTAAATACTACTGAAGGTTACGTAGGAGTAACAGATAGGATTCAACAGAAGGTTGCGCCAATAAAAGAATGGGAAGCAGAGATGGAAGAACATGTAGGATTCTTCAGTTCGTCAGAGCCTGAATGTGAAGTGGAATAAGTAGTTCGAAACCGGAGAAGACAGACAGATGTAACACATACGATTGAAACAAGGGATGAATACACCCAAACAGTTGAAAGCGTGTACAGAGATATGAGTATAGAAACTATGCGACATATAAATGAAGATAGTGGAAGTCAGACAATGTGTCACAAAAGCAAAGAAATAGGTACTCAAACTTTACGTATGTGTAGCGAAGAAATAGAAAAAATAGAAACCACGTTCACAGCATGTAAAAATACAATAAAGGACCATTCAAATCCACTATTTAAGGCGACGATAAAAGAAAATGCGGAAACAAAAATTCGAAATTCTAAAGAATTTTTGATAAAAATAGGTTTGAGAGATTATGCGGAACATCCAAGAATTGTGACAAGGCAGCACATTTGGTCTGTGTGGAACGAAAAAGGATACTGAAAGGAAGCGTAAAAAGGCATAAAGTGAATTAATGTCTGACTTAGTTTATACAGAATAACGAGAACTTACGTAGGCAAAGAAATAACTTTGTGATAATTTATGACTTTCTGTGTGGTTACAGAACAATTGTACTTTAAGGTTCAAATAATAATATGAAGGTTCTTAATTGGAACTGTTAAAAATTTCATTAAGTTGAAACTATGATTTTCATTTATTCGAAGAGGAGGTGAACTATTAGGGAAATTCAGTGAGAAATTAGTGAGGTGACAATTAAACAAAATAATGGCAAGAATGCTTTGCTTCAGAAAACAATATAAATAGTTTTTTTGACATGGAAAACAGTTTTGGCTTTGGAACACGAATCTGTCGCTGCATGAATTTTTATCGATTACTGCAACGACTGTATAATTTAACAATTTGTTCTCAGAAAGCATAATAAAGCAAATCTTATTTAAATAATGAACTCGGCTACCACTCCGTAGTCTATTTGCTAAACTAAGTATGGCTTCCTAATCCTCATGTAATTTGTTGGTGAGATTATGGTGTTTTCGGGATCAACGTCAGCCCGCAGTAGTTCTAACGTAGACTATTCTTGACAGTATCTTTCGAATTTTCGGAATAAGAGCTAGGAGGAATTAGATATTTTAAATGAAACTAAATATTTTCAGATGTCGATGAAAGAACTTTTGATTATAATGTTTTTATTGCTTTCGAGAATTACACACTTATTTCTACAAATGATGAAATTTGCACTTCTCTGTGTGATGTTTGTTCAATAAGATTAATAAAATAATACTTATTGTCCTACCGTTTCTCAGCAAATATCTTTCTTCAATACTTTTTACTAAGGATTATCCTCACGGGATTATACAGTACAACATAGACATGTTCTTTATAGAACTCATAGACGAAAAATAATATATATGCGTTTCAACGGATGTGAAATTTCCCTTTCACTATCGTGACTAACAATTAGCACTATGTCCTTAATACACTATGTTCCCACTTAGAACGGAATATTAAGCAAATCCAGTTCTAGAGAAACTTACCTGTCCTCGCTTCCACGAACAAGATAACAAAATGTACAGTTCCTGGGTTTGTTGAGTTCGTAACTGACCAATGTTTATTCCAATCGTACACTAACTTGTTCCAAGTGGGCTATTTTCAGTCTTTCAACGATTCCACTATGTCGTCGCAGACAATGACGTCATTGCTTAGTGCGAAGTCTATTTTCACTGACACTCGGTCTTGACTCGCAATACACGTTAAACGCACAATATCATTTTATGAAACCTTTCAATACGTGCAGACTAGCTAGGAGGAAAGTTCATGTCACCAACTTTAGAACTTCTCAGCAACGCTAATCCATGAAGTGTGACTTGAAATAAACGTTCTTCTTACTGCCGACGTCTTTTAATGACGAAGCACGGTAAATCCGACAATAATCCTTGCCACTCTAAACCCCGATGAGCAGTTAGAATACCCCACTCCTGGGACTTTACCGGCCTCTGTTCGGGCTACAACTAACCTTCGTATCACTCATATCAGGGTAGGTGATGAGAGCCGAAAGCGCTTTGCAGCTGCATACGGACTTTATTCCCAAAGCCGTGTTGATCAAAAAGCAGTAACCTTCAAATAGAGGGTTTTCAATGTATGAACGTTCTTTGACTCGTTCTTTTCCTCTGTCACACATGCACCAACGTCTGAACTTTCACAACTTCAGTAACTTAACTGTCTGGACCCGCTGAAGTTTGAATGATGACACACTGGTCCTCTTGAGGTCATCCAACTAAGTTATTCTTCAGAGAACAATTAAATACTCGTATTATCATAGAGATGTTCTTTGTACCGTTTGCATAAAACACAATTACGTACGCGTAATAATACCTTCGGTGAGCTGTTCTGCTTGCCATCTAGTATGCTCTAGGTCAAGTACAGTTCTGGTGCAATTCGTATTACTCCGTTCATCAGCGCAAACATTTAACAAAATACATTTATTCTTAAAGTAATTGCAATCCTTCATAATTACAGAGAACGTTCTTTCTCATATGCGCCTTTCAATATACAGGGTGGACAAAAATCCATTGTCAAAACTCTAGGAACGGAAAGTTCTTAACAAAATAAAGAGAAAATGTGTCTTTAAAATTTGTCGAATTCCGCTTAGTTTCGGACTGCAGGCTGCCGAAAGTGTGGGAAAATGAACTTTAAAGTTTGATATTTCCAATCCTATTAACAGCAGAACTGCGGGGTCAAGGTACCCTCAAAGACTTCCAACCTGCTCTATCCAAAATTGCATATTTCAAAATTGTGCGATGACTGCGCAAGGGATTCTCCAAAGGAAGTATGGGATTCCGAGAAATTCTCTGAAGTAAAGGTAGGCCGAAATGTGCATAATTTTGAAGACTTTCCAACAGGTAATAATTATTCGTTTACGCCAAGTCGATATCTCAAGCAGATTCCATTTGCAGAGTGATTTTTTGTAAACATGTGTGGTTGCATAACCAACACGAGTCAGAGCTATTCTCCGAACTGGCATACATTCAACGAATTATTTATTTATTTGTTATGAATGAGAAAGAATGTCATTGCAACCCTGGATGGCAATTATTAATCATGTAAACAGTACAGTATAAGGCAATAGACGACCACAGTGGTCAAGTGGTCACAGATGTCAGGTCATGAGACAGAGTTAGAGTTCCGCGTTTGAGTCCCGACTGGGAATCAACTTTTTGAAATTTGAAGGCACAAAACCAAAGCTTAATGGAAGAGAGGTGGAATAATGTTCTTGGTTACTAAAACGATCCATAAATACAAAGAGTGTGTGATTTTACTTTTAATATATATATATTAAATCATGATAAAGGAATGTCACAGACTTATTAATAATTATGAATAAATATGACACATTTGAGTTCAGTTGACATAAGGTATACAATATTCCAAACACATTTACGCTTGAACGTCCTCATGCAAGTTGTACGGTTAGATTATGGAATCTTAAAATATTGAGATCTGCCTATTCTTCACGCAAAAAAAAAAGAAGAAGAAACGAGAATGGTGAAGCGTGGTTGTGTTTTAAGTTGATAGTTCAAGTATTGAAATTTGGAGCAAGAAGTTCTTTAGGAGGATTTGTGTAATTCCAAAATAACAGGTCCTAAATAATTTGAATTTTGTGAAAGAAACTACCATGTGTGGTTGCATGACAAAAGAAATGTAAAGGTTTTATTCTTTTGATACAGAGTATTACTTAAAATTATTCTTTGAAGATTAGGGAGATGAAAAGAAGATGATGAATAGGCAGCAACGTTCAACCAAAACATTAATGTCAGAGCTCAGAAGAAAAATGTTTCGGTGAATAAATGTCGAGTTGAACTATTTAATTATTTTTATGTCTTACTAGACATATGTTCGTCTGCACATGGTTGTACATAACCGAAACCGTTCCGAACGCAGGTTCGAATTTTACGACAGAATGCAACTTTACTACATACTATGCAGTTGCATATGCATTCAATCGAAATAAGGTTTTGTCTTGTTGCCTACCCTTTTCCTTCCCTTGGAAAATTGATGGCCGGCAAAAATTATCTCCCAGACTTGTTCCGGACTTAGGCATAACTGCTTTCTCAGCAGTATAATTTAAAGGACAACTTTGTGAATGTTTCGTATTTCTGTCCAGTTTAATATTCCTGATATCTGTGACCACTTGACTACTGCGGTCGTCTATTACCCTATATTCAAGGATGTAATGGAGAGTATACGCGGGTCAGGTTTTTAGGCGTCAGCGTATTCCCACCTAAAATTTATGAAGTAAGAAAGTATACGGGATAGTAAACGAGAGATTTCGTTACAACGAGCGAAGCGTATACCCACCTCAAAATTTAGCATTACATCCCTGCCTATACTGCACTGTTTACATGATTAGTAATCGCCATCACGGTTGCAATGACATTCTCTCTCATTCAATAAATAATTCGTTGAATGTATGCCAGTTCGGAGAATAGCTCTGACAATTTGTATTATCGGTCAATGTGCGTGTGAAAAAGAGGGGGAAGAACGTGCCCAAGGCAAATACAATGCTGATTTTCTTAGGTTTGAAACTACAAAACGACAGCTAGCCCATCCTTTAAAAACATTATATAATAATACTTGGTTTCCCAATATTTTCGGTGTGTGTCAGTGACAGAGTGAGAACGAGAGAGAGAGAAAGCATTTTGCCTGAGTGTGTCTATACCGACTGGCTCTGATGAGCGCAATCCTGAAAGGAAAACAGTCAGAAATGATAGTAAAAGTGCGACAAACGTCGACTTGATTGCGATGGAGGGGGAATGTTCGTGTTCCTTAACAAACAAACAAACAAACAAACAAAAAACTATAACATCCAGTCATTGTAAAGTATTTTTAGATGTTATTGTTGGTTTTCTTATATTTTTATATATCCTATTAAGTAAAAGAAGTATTAACTTGAACAGTTTAAAATTTAAAAAGACTACCGGTACTTCCACTTTTGTGTAAAACAAAGTTGTATAGATTTGTATAGAGCAGAACTCGGTTATAACGATATCGAAGAGACTTGAAAAATTATGTCGTTATAACCGAATGCCATTGTAACCGAGGTGTATACAGTTATGAAAAATATGTTAATACCACAAAATACCTGACGCTATAGGCAAGGTATCCTTATAACCGATGTCGCTATAACTGAGGTACACTGTATTTAAGATCAAATTATACAAAATTATTGTAACTATTTAAGATGGAAGAAGATAATACAGTAGAAAAGTTAAACGGTAGAAAACAGTAAATTTATACATTGCTTTTGATTACATATGTATCATTTGCATTGTTCCAAATAGCACAGGATATCCCAATATCCTATTTAGATCCACAATGTGCGTACAATGTCCCAGAATATTTGGGATCAAATACGGCTATTTCTAGGATATTCTTTTTAGAATAGTAAAAGGATGTTCTATGTTGGAGTTTCAGGAATATTCTGAAAATATCTCTAAAGCATAATTGTTCTCAACGTATTCATAGAATATATTTGGAGTATCTCCAGGGATATCCTTAGAATATGCGCTCATTCCGGACATCCAGATATTCGTAGAATATTCTACGCATATACCAAGAGTATCGTAGAATATCTTTGGGATGTTCGTAGCATATTCCTAGAATGTACCTGTGCTATGTGGGGTATAAAACAATGTTGAAAAAAGTACAAAGTCGAAAATAAATACCACTATCGAGTATCGAGAAATTCTGGTATCGACCCATCTCTAATCTCAACGTTAACGAAGTGCACCTAGAGAGTTTACTCTCAAATGAAATTTTATAACATAAAATGCAGCATTCCCGAATTTGAACATTTTACTGTCAAGTCAAATTCAATTTTTGTGTTACGACGCAAGGTCGGAAAGAGAATTTCAAAGGAACTATAATATAAAGCATAAAAAAGAGAACTTAAAATGTCCTGACACGGAAGTTCGTAGATATGAGGTTTCCCTGTAGCAAGGAAACCTTTCTTTTGGCAACATTATCTGCCAGCTCATCTCATCAGGGATACCAACGTGACTGGTGATCCGTAATGAAAGGACGTCGTAAATAATTATATGGAAGTGAAATTTTGTAATAATGGGTTCCACCTTATGTGTACTATACTGTTACTTGATAAAAGTTTACTGAGTCTCCCTATTGAGATGTCTTCAACAACTTCGAGAACAATAATGTATACCTTCTTTTAACATGTATTTGATGAGTTGAGAACTAACAGTCATGGAGAGTCTGACGAAGAATAACTAATACTTCCCCAAGTAGTGCTACTCAAATAAGTAGAGTCAGAGAATCTGGAAAAACAAACTGCAGTTGGTTTTGTATGTTCTAACTTGATTAAGCCTAAAGGAGCTTTTGTTCCAAGATCAGTAATTACTTTGGAATGCTTCAAATAGGTATCTAAATACGGTAAAACTTACCTTGGTGGCTGTGCACTCATTTAATAAGTTTTTTTTACCCGAATATTAATTCAGAAGATATTTATTTTCACTACATACACTTACCTCTCCATTCCGAATCTTTTCTGCAAGTGACTGCGCACTTTCCAATAAAATTGGATTTCGTATCGGAGGAAGTCGTTTTCCTTTGCGCAAGTTGACGAGTTTGAACAAAGGATCTGCAGTATGATTCACCACCCAGAGGAGCGCTCCAAGACATTTCTGCCATGGCATGTTGAGCACTGCAAGGAAAGAGATTGAAAATTTTAAAAGCTATAGTACAGTTCATATATTAATTCACTCTTTCACTGCTACTATTACAATCATGATTTGTGCAGTAAGAGAGATTCTACCTTGACAGACTTCCAATCCCGTTTAGTACGAAAATTCATTAAACCTCGATATACACTGCAATGTTTTACAAATTTAGTCATTTTTTTAAAAAATCAATCTGACAGATATGTAAGCTATCGGAATTTACCCTACTAAACAAAATCAACAATTTTTAATTGTCTTTGACAACCTTTCAGTCAACTGCTCAATGCCACTTTCGTGGTTTCGTGTTCAGGAACCTTGTTGTCGCCAGTTGATAGTGTATCGCCGTCATTTGTAAGAAGTGTGAAAGTAAGCGGAAAGTTGATAGTTAATGATCAGGGCTAAGGTCAGGGATATATGCTGGATGTGGAAAAACTCCCCAGTTCCTGCAGCTCAGAGATTTATGCAGCACTTTCCTCCATTTATGCGCTGGAGCGTTGTCTACTTAAAGGAGGATGTCTTTCTTCCTATCAAACCAGAGTACTTCTTACAAAGAACACCGTATCCGTTCTAATAACTGAAGATGAAGCATCGAATCCACAGCGTGAATATCCTGAGTGAGTTCTCAATATACTGGCCTTTCACAGTTGCACCATATGCATAATATTAATTTGATTTTGAAGCTGCTTCTTTGAACAACTGGTGCAACTTCTTGTTCACGTTGAAACAATTGATTCGTCATATAAGAGTTTCAAAAGTAAATCCACTTTTCGTCTTCATGGCATCACAACATTAGAATCTGTGAAGTTTGAAGCACAGCCATGCACTCGTGCCCGATCTCGGTTCGGCTCGATTATACAGCACACTTTCCAGTTCGACCCGAACCATACGGAAAATCGAACAGCTCTTACCTAATCCGGCAGAAAAGTGGGTTACGAACCCAATCACCTACTTTTCCGACTGGCCCGTCTGATTTTTGGTCAGGCTCGGATCGAACCGAAAAGTGTGGATGTAGAATCATACCGAACATTGGTACTCAGTTTAATAGGAGGCTAAATGCACCTCATAGCGCCAGGCATGGGAACACTATCAGAAAAGTCTATAGCTAAAAAAACTACCAACTTGAAGAAAATTGATTTTCTTTATGGATTCCCTCTTCGATCTCCTAGGCAAAATATATTATATTAACCATTGATTTATTGTTTCTTTACCAAAATGAATCTCAAAAATTGGTGTGTACTTATTTCACTTCCCAGTACTTTTGCCCATTCTCGAAATTAATTTATATACATTTTGTTGTGTATTAGTTCAACTGTAATTACAAACAACACTCAAAAGCAAAACATGTCTTTCAAATAATTGTACAAGATAAGTTTTGTCTATCAAACGATATGAAGTTACCCGTCAAATATCATTGACACAAAAGCTCTCTTAAGGGCTCTCCTCGCGCCCGTTCTCACTTTTTTAACATTTTAAAAATATTTCAAAATCTAAGAGCAGTATCAAAATTTTTTAGAACGTAGCACACTAGTACTTACAAATTACAGAGACTTGAATTAAATAATGATGTCATAATCTTTGAAAATGTATCACTCATCAATGGACAAGATCTCGAGATCACTGTCTAATGTATTTCATAATAATTTATAAGTTCTAGTGCGCTTTGTTCTAACATTTTTAATACTGCTCTTAGTTTTTAAAATATTTATAAATTGTTGTACGGGTGAGGGCGAGGAGCTTCCTTAAGCGTAGACTCTCAAATCCTGTCCAAATATAATTAATAATTCACACCCCTCGTCCTCAGTAAGTTTATACTCCTCTCTTCAACTTCTGTTGGTAGATACCGAGAAGTTAGTTTTCAAGTGTCGAGAATTCATTTTGCTTTTCAATTTACTTTTTATGCTGAAAATTTATTAAATCTGCTTCATTCTTACCCTTGTTCTTCTACAAAGTAGGTATATAGGATTTTTTTTTTAATTATGATCCGTAAAACGCTCGCAGCGAACGATAGTATTAAAAGCATTTTTATGTTACTAAACATGCTTACATGCGTCCCGGAA
The DNA here is from genome assembly GCA_022664845.1 of Lepisma saccharinum. Taxonomy (NCBI): domain Eukaryota; kingdom Metazoa; phylum Arthropoda; class Insecta; order Zygentoma; family Lepismatidae; genus Lepisma; species Lepisma saccharinum. The sequence continues at coordinate 12,055 of JAGDQP010002347.1, read as the reverse complement.
TCTGAAATTTTTGGTACATTAGACGATATCTCCATATTAAAACCCTCTTGCTTGTAAGTAATACCATGTTTGAGATTATTTTTTTTATTTTAATATTTAGATGTTTTTATTTCGACTTTCCTCATGTGAAAAATTTTACTCTTCATTGCGAAGGGAAACGATCCCTTCCGCGCATAATATAGAAGAGGTGATCCCTCGTCTCCCCCGGTTTCACAACCAATGTGTGCTTGACACACTAAAATCCACACAAATCAACCTGTGCTCATCATTTAATTTGACTAACGCGAAGGAGTTATTATTGTATTTCCTTGATCCTTCGCTGTCCTTGAATAATATAGGGGAAAGTTGCCTAAATTGCACCCGTTTAAAAAAAATAACATTACAAGTGACACAATATAAATATTTACCCATCCAACGTGTGATGTGGTATTTCCAGCGATTCTCACAATGTTTTCGAAATGTTTATTCCAACCAGAAACGTCAAATAAAAAATAAATTTTAAATTCTTGCAAACGGTGCTACTGAAGTAACATGTCAGCTAAATCGGCCCACAGGTACTCCAAATCGCACTTCGTATTTAAAAAAAAAAAAAAACAACGGGCAGTTGTTTAAATGAAAAATATTACATAGTGGCTGATTTTCTTCTCACATGTATTGTTATATTTCTTAAACAAACGTAAGATGTTGTCGCTTTTCAGTATGAAAGAAATTATAGATGGAAGAATATTGTAGCATCCTCTCACTTTTCGGTACTTGGGACATGTTTGAATTTTAAAAATAAATATTAGTTAGCAAATTTCTAGATAAGTCTTTATGCACTGAGTTAATTTTCACAGATCAAACACATAAAAAAGAAGTTCATCATAGGAAAATACAGAACGTGATTCATGGGCCTCTTTTTTGAAATTTCATGCACTGCACCATGTCCTCCTCCATTGTCTTTTCACATAAGAGACAAAGCACACGTCTGTTTCACTTTCAATTTGATTTTCAAGAGTTCCATTATTCCTGTGTCACTTGGTGACAGCCTAATCATAGTGAAGGTTGATTAGCTTGAATAATGTCGAGTGGCTGAAGGCGATTCATCGTATAGTCGAGAAATTGAAGACTCAAAAGCGCACTTTCTTTCGCAATTTTGATCACTTCGAAGTTTTTGGAGTGTGTAGAATGTCCATCTGAAAGAAGAAGCACTTTCCCCTCTGTTGAGGGCTTGACAAGTGATATGAAGTGGTTCAACTATTTGAAAAAAGAGTTATGTGATCCAAATCGTACCAGTACGCAACTTCAACATGGTGCGATTTGAGAGAGTCCTCCATATTAAAAATAATAATAGTTTACGATGACTAAGCGTGTAATTGTACCGGACTGCAAACGGTGCTAAGTATTATCTACATGGATAGACAACAAATCTGAGAAGCACTTAAAGCTAGAACATTCAACTTACCTATTTTGCCGATCTTAGGGAAAATCCACAAAAAAGTAGCAAGAAACATAGTCTTTTCTTTAACACCACTCACTACACTTATCAGTGAAGCGATAGTCACAACTAACGTGTGGCGTTAGAGGTTTCCAATCTAGACACTAAATGTAACCCACATGTAGCACAACCGTTTTTACTGGTGCGATTTAAGTAACTTTCCCCTATTAGTACCACAGTAATTTTAAAGTTTTATATCGGGTCTGAGTCTATATTATTTCAGTAATGGAACATTTTGAGTTAAATTTCTGACAGAGCGTTTGCTATTATTATTACTCAAAATGTTCTTTCTAACTGACGAAACAAAGGAAAGACTATTATCTACAAGAAATCCGAGTTCAACTAAAATAACAGTCAGTACTAAACCAACGTCATTTATTATTCTTAATGCGTCACTTACAATTAAACTTGCACAGAAGAATTCTCCCATAGTGGGGATATTCTCAACAGATTCTGATGTTAATAACACACTTATTAGTACTGAATGAGAAACATTTTGCCGTAACTTCCTCTCCTTTGTTTCGCTTTTGTTCTGAAAACGCATTTTCCTCCTTAGGTTTACGTAAATGTGGGCGTAAAGTCCTTTCTTAAAGTTGCTGTCAAGGACGGACGAAAAAAACTAGACACGATTATTGTGAATGCAATATAACAAATATAAGAAAGAAATAAAGTAGACACTTGCCATCTCAATGCAAGCAGATCAAGAATAAATAATAGACCTATATCGATCAAGTTATAGATATTCATAATTATTTTTTCATGAGCTATATTTAATTGAAGAGATCCTTCTGACTTTTTCTGAGGAAACAAAATTTTCGCAGATAGTTTTTTTTTAAGTTCATTGTTGATAATTACACTGGTCAACAAAATTAAGGGTCACAAAAGCTTTTTTGAAACTGAGTACGAAAAATATTTCAGGGGTGGGGGCGTTGAGTTAAAAAATGGCTACCGTTTCTCGCAATACACTCCATTTTGTCGTATCTGGTAGGGATAGTTTTTAACTAGAAAGTGAATCAAAAGTCATATTACAGCCTTGTAGTTCACAAACTGTCAAGGAAACGAAGCATCACAGTATACAAATGTGGAATGGTGAGAAATGGCTTGATTTTGGAGTAGATGGTCAATGTGACCGCCATCTTGAAATCCGCCATATTGGATGGAGGTATTTTTTTTATGGCAAGTGCGTCGTGTGATAAATCAAACATAATGAGAATGTTTCCAGAAAGCCATTCCATATGTTAGATTTGACCTAAGTTTTACGATGTCGGAGTTAAAGAACTGCTGGATAAATAAACACATGTATTGGAAATTTTCAGTGAAGGTAACTCCAACACCGTAACAGGTAGGTTACATGTAATACTGGGTATAACTTTCTAGGAACATTCTCGGGTTATTTGATATGTCACGCGATCCACTTATCATTTGAAAAAAAAAAAGACCTCCATCCAAAATGGCGGATTTCAAGATGGCGACCATGTTCATGATCTACTCCAAAATGTAGCCATTTTCCATCCATGTAAACTACAATGCTTCATTGCCTTTACGGTTTGTTAACTACAAAGCTGTATTGGGACAGTATAGTGTTCATCTTCCTACTATATATGCATGCAATTCGGGGACAAAATTATACGTGATGTGGTTTTTTAAATGTCATTTTCGACTTCAGCACACTGAAATGCTTAGGACATCTATAATTAAGAAAAAGTTTTTTTTATTGTTGACCAGTGTTATTGAAACTCAAAACAGGCTAGGTATTTTATCGCAATAAATAAATAAATACCTTAGAGAAGTTGGGACTGTCAGTTTCACCTTAACAAGAATGGAAAATTGGTTGTTTAAGAATTTATCACATTTGAACGCTTTTTCTCAGAAAAAAAAATCCTTATAGTTTAGACACTTGGGTGTTCTAAAAGTTCGTCAAACTTTATTAACGATCAGTCGTTGGTTTAGATTTTATGGTTTCATATTTCCTGCAAAAACAAAAATGGTTATTTTCAAAAAGTAGGTCATATTTTACTTCATTTTCTCAGAAAACGCAGTCTCAAAAGATGTATTTTTAGTATAGCTAAGAACCTTGCGTGTTCTAAAAACGTTCTATAATACATTAGGTACTGTTTTAGACTTTACGGCTAAATGTTTCTTGCAATTGCGTTCCCAAAACATTTCAGGAGCTACTGAATTTGATGAGAGATGTAAAATAATTCTTATTCTGCCTCACCGATAATTGCTATTCTGTCCCGTCAAATGCAATAGCTCCTAAAGTCTTTGAGAAACGCTGTTTCTTTTTTTAAAGGAATCATTTAGCAATAAAACCTAAACCAATGACTGGTAGATAATAAAACTTAATCAACTTTTAGAATATAGTGTCTCAACTATACTGAAAAATAAGTTTTTTTTTCTTGTTTCTTTGTTAAATGTGTTTTTAGAGAAAATAGTGTCCGAATATGGCAAATTTCCCTTCTCAAAGTGGAAATCACAGTCCCAAACGCTTTTAAAGTATTTTTGCAATAAAGTTTCTAGAAGTTGTTACTCAAAGCTGTATACAACAAGTATATACTTTGTGAGAAATGTCGTAAGTGTAATAATCAACGCACGCGACCAAAACCCCATTTCATTGTTATGAAGAAAAACAGACAATCCCACTTTGGGGGGGGGGATGAGCCTTCTCCCCCCGCCCTCCGACCCTCGTTTGTTCATACACTATGGTGATGTCAAAGACTTATACTTCGTGTTATTTATGAATAAGTAGAAAGAATAATGAGCACTTATTATCGTTCTGTGACAACTCTTACCAGAGCTACAATCATTTTAAGAATATTCTGCAAGTTTTTCTTTTCAAAATATTCTGAAAGGGTTAAAATTAGAACTTCCAACTTCCATGTTCGTGTGCTCTATTTAAATTTATCTCTCGCCTAATATTTTTAAGGCATATTCTTTTGATATTATTTTATTGCAAAGTTTCTTCGCTAGTAGAAGACAACCGTTGCAAAACATCAGAGAAGATAAAACAGAAATTCAATCAACACCTGAAGCTGTTGAAAGACTTCTCTGAATGTACCAATTTCGAACTTTGGATTCATTAGGTTTATATATATATATTCTTCCGATTTGACTGTCAGTTTAAACGCCTATCTGTCACCGGCTGAAACGTATAGTGACTTCTTGATCACTTGAAATTTAGTTACATTCCGATTCAGATTCATTTTCTGCTTACTGAATTCTTGGAACAAACTGAAAGTACTACGGACATTAGACCAATTCTATCAAGCATATACAAATCCACGAAGTTGAGGAAAATCAATGCTTTCAATCTAAAACTATTTTGGCCACTCACTCCATAATGGCTAGAAAGACTTCTCAGGTAAGTATTAGATCATAAAAGCAATCATTTTTGTATGCCGTTCCGCGTTGGACAGCTTCCGTTTTGAACAATATATTTTCTTCGAAGAAAATATATTAGATCAGCCAGGACTAAATTATATTTCCGCTTTGGACAAGCTTCCGTTTATTACAAGTTCATCGTTGAGCAAGTTTAACTGTATACCATTATTCTGTTCATTGTCTTTCATTTAGTGAAAAGTTATATGCTATGGAACTTCTTGCGTTGCGTTTTTTCGAAATAATGTAAGAATCAGTATATTTTCGATTTATTAAGAAAGTTCCCAATGTTATATTTTCTTAGGGTAGCTGCGCACCAAAAATGTACGTTGAATCGGAACACAGTGAAGCACAGCAATGCAGTACTAAACCCATATAATAAATAACAGCCATATTCAATCCACTAGTGGATGAGGCCTCTCCCCGAAGGGAGGAGTTGGTCTACTGCTACTATGTCCTGTATTCTATGCACGGCCTGATGGGATACAGTGAAACTTAAAGTTTCAAGTCAGAAAGATCGACAAATCAATATTTAAATTCTCTTTACTAGTCCTATGCTAATTTGCAGTCTATAACTTCCACCACTCGATAAATATTAATTTCCTTTACACAAGAATTCTGCGTATGGTAATATGCTAATAAAAAGTACACAAAACAGTTCGTGATTTCAGTACTAGGGATGTCAACCGGCTCGGCTCGAGCCGTGAGCCGACGGCTCGAGCCGAGCCGAAGTGAGCTCGGCTCAATATGAGTGAGCCACGGCTCGGCTCGGTGTGAGCCGCGGTTCGGCTCGGCTCGGTTCGGCTCGCTGTGAGCCGCGGCTCGGCTCGGCTCGCTGCGAGCCGCGCTGTGTTCGGCTCGGCTCCCTGTGAGCCGCGGCTCGGTTCGGCTCGGCTCAGTGCGAGCCGCGGCTCAGGATGGCTCGAGCTATGAGCCGAGCCGAGCGAGCCGTTGACATCCCTATACCTGAAAATCGAACGCTGATCTCCCGGAGAGCCTTAAGTATTTATCTGTTCTAATAATTTTATTCTCTAAGTCAGAACCTTAGTCCAAAAGCAAACTGTTCAAGGAGTTTCAATTTTATTTAATTTATTACTCATTTGGACGAAACTACATATTATGAACAAGGAAATTATTCTTATTGGTCGCCAGCTAGAAGACATGGTAAAAGGGAGTAACAGTGTGAAAAAGGTTCAGAAACGATGTTCTAGATCAGCGTTATGCAAACTATTTGAACGTGCGGACCAATTTTATTAGTTTGGAGGTTCTACGGATCGCAGCAGTATTAATACTCCCTTAAGCTAAAATTAGGGTTAGTAGCTTGAATACATATTAGTTTCTGCTTAATAATTAAAAGTATCAAAAATATTTTTAAGTCTATATAAGCCATTTATTTTTCAAAATAAAATTTGTATCAACTATACCTTTCTTGTATATTTCGCCCACAAAAGACTTATCGATCACAAACAGCGCAAAGCGCTTATCCTCACACGAATGAACAGGCGTATAATTCTCCAACTTTTGAACTATCATTATATTATTATGGGCTCAGACGAAATGGTTCCTACTGATTCTCAACTATAATGTGTGATATGCAATTCTCTTGAAATTGATTTTTCAGTCTCTTAATCTAGTCTAGGCTCAAGAGGACCACAAGGACAGGCCCTGAGGACTACCTGTGATCCGCGAATCAGAATATGCGAAACGCTTCTCTAGATCAACCAGCGAACTACGAGAGAACGCCATCGAAATGATATGTTCAAAGATTTCTTGTACCTTTTTCTTGATGACTTCTGCTACATTTTTGTCATTCAGAAAAGTTATCAGTTCTTCTGTTGTCATTTGTAACTAAACGTGATAACTTCATAGCAGGGTTTCGTCTTTCGATAACCTTCGCGGTAATAAACAGCGTAAAACAAACTTGACTAATAACCATGAGGAATTGTAAACCATTCTGAAAAGATAAGAAATCTCTCTTTCAAGTTCGAAAAACAAATTACATCCGTAAAGCATTCCAATCTTCTCTAAAAAGATCACATGTTATATACAAAGCGAGAGTGTTTCATTGAAAAAACTATTTTCGATTGAAATTCAATAATTTTCGATGAAATCACTTTTTCATCGAAAGCAGTGAAAACTTCCGCTCTTCTGATTTAGTCCATTCACGCAGAATGAAAAAAAAAAACACTATTAAAGTAATTAGTCCTATAAAACACCGTATTTATTATTTTAGTTTCTGTTTATATCACAGATCTTTGTTATTTGTTTTGGACCTCTCACTAATTTCACCCCCAAATCCATAAAAATACGATATTTATGTTCGCCGTTTATACTACTGCTTCTATTTATTTATATAAACTGTCACTGTTTAAAGCAAAGCATTCTTAGTAATGACATCAAGATTTTTATGCGTCATTCACACCGGAATTTATGTTCTGTAAAAACTGGCTTGTACTTGCCCAGGATAGATCCCGATAAAAACGTTTGTTACTACGGCGATGAACTTGCGAGTTCCATAAACCATAGAGTAAGTAAGTAAAAATGGCTGTATTAATGAGGATCTCGGGGAGGGCGATCGCCACCGCATTCCCCCTCTGGGTTTTGGTTTGCGCCTGCTTGTTTATATCCTTTCTCTTATATCTCCGTATACATTGTAATCATAGTTGAATTCATTTATCCTTGTGATTTTTTTTCATACACACTGTATTAGTTCTTTCAATTAATTGGGGTCGGTTTACAATTTATTTGTTCATACATTTGTTTGTCTTATGTGTGGAGGAACGAAGAAGCTCTAAGTATTTGCTGCAAAGCTTACATACCGAACAATATGGTTACATCTACAAATTTAAGCGTACGTATTCCTGAAGAAACAGTACCTTTTCTGAATTCAGCTGCAAGGAACTGTTTTCCCTTTCAATATAACTGTCCACTTTCAGTTACACAAGCAAGATGCATTGGATACTTATCTCACCAACAGATGTTATCAAGGTTTCCATATTTGTGTCAATTTTCTTACGTTTTTCCAAATGTTTTTCCTTTCCGCTTATTGTCTCCCTATTTATAGTGATACATCGCAACTTTGATAACTATTCTCAATCGACATTCCTCACCTTACTGTCATGTATTTATTCTTGAGTATATTCTTAATTCTTAAGATGAGAAAAGCAATTATCTAGTCTTAAAACTTAAAATTACTAATTATTTTTCCGTCGTTGCAGCACTGCTATCTGATTTTTGTTCGCATTTTCTGTTCAAAATAATTCTATTTCAATACACATTCCTCTTTCTTCAAACAGTATTACTTCTTGGCTGTTAAAATTTTCCTTCTAGTCTTTTCTTTCCAATATGTTACCGTGTTATGAAGTAATGAAGTGCATTATTGTTGTTTATATTTTTACTCTCCTCTTCAAATTAATATAGCGACCAATCCTATTTCGTTTATAAATTAATATAGTAAGATCAGGAAAATGTTTGCTCGCTAACACACAAAATACTGCAGCTTGATTATAATTTGAAAACTGACACATTAAAACAGCAAGATACGAATGTGAAATCAAGACTAAATCAAAGTCATGCATGGGCTTATAAAAGACTTACAAGGATATATATTGAGAAACAATAAAACACCAAGTTACAAATAATCAAAGCTAAACAATATTTTACTTTTCAATACATAGACTGCCTAGTCCATCTAATGTCCATGTTAAAAATAGAGTTTGTGCATAAGTAGAATTATAAATGAGAAATCAAAAAGTACGAAATACATTCAATTAAATCTTGACGAACAAGTAAACTACGATGAAATTCTCAAAACAATTAAATATGAAAATTAGTAGTAGAAGAAAAAATAACATACGGGTTACTATTTCAAAATTTTTAAAAATGTAAGTGACCCTTGCAACGTTTTAAAATTGATCACCAGAATTGAAAGAAATCGTCACAATAAGACGTATTACATAGTAGTACGTAGGGGTAGTTCCTCTAAGAGTACGTAGTGCAAGTATAGATGATTGGTGGAACTGGAAGACGGCGAGTCGCCCCTCATCAGAAGCATTTTTTTTAAATCCATGCTTGCCTTCACCAAGACACGTGCAATGCAATGAGCGAGATGTGGTGCTACCAAAGGATTTACTTCCTCTTCCAAAACAGGCATATTCAAATCAAGGAAGCAGAAAACTCAAAACGTCTCAGATTATGACGTCGTCGTCTTTTAGACGTAAACTACAAACATCAATCGCTTCAAGGCGGAACGAGAAGTCCAAATGTGATACACCAACGTCTCAGACAACAAAAACAAGACGTGTACGCCTAATTGATCCAAGTCAACCATAAACTTCAGCGCAAGATTTATTTTGCTGTCCAGAATGTCATGAAGTAGGCTATATGAAGAACCTATCGTCTAGGATTGGGTGCAATGTCCGTCGTGTCAGTGGTGGTGGCAAGAAGTTTGCTCAAGTTAGGTTGTCTTGGTGCTTTTGTATGTGACATTTGTTAGTGCGTCTGTCGTATCAGCGGTTGTGGACGAAACTTGCTTAAGTCATGAAAGCAAAAATGTATGTGACATTTGCTACTGCGTACTCTTGAAGAACCATCTTCGTACTCTTAAGAGGCACATTCCTCTAAGAATACGCAAATGTACTTTTGTAAAAGTATCACAATATGTCCTACACTTTATACGAGGGGCGTTCCATATTTATTTACACTATTTTTTTTCTTCTTTCAGGGTCCACCATCGAGCTCGTCCTGAAAGTTGGAAGGAAGTAGTACTTAGGTCTGCCTTCAGGTGGAAGAACAAAATACAGAGACGTGTAATCTCTGTACCCTGCAGCACATTTCACCAACAGCTGTAAGTACGTGAGCGGACAACATGGAAGGTGATCAGCAAGGAGAGCGCTGGACAACGTGATTTCTGTGGAAAGAGGGTGTACAGACTGCGGAAATTCACAGGCGATTAGTGGCAGTGTGTGGAGAGTGCGCACCGTCACGCAAAACCGTATACAACAGGGTGGACGGCTGGAAAAGTGGCCACACATCAATGGCGAAGGGAACCAGTTCTGGAAGGAAAGTGACTGTGACAACACCAGTGAACAGTTCAAGAGTGGAGCGGTTTATTCACGACAACAGGTGCATCACGTTCACGGAATTGGAGGCGGCCACAGGACATGCCAGAAGTACTCTGTTCCGCATAGTGCACGAACACCGTAAGATGGGTAAGGTGTCTGCCAGGTGGGTTCCCAAATCCCTGAATGCTTCACAAAGACAACAGCGCAAGGACGTGAGCAGTGATCTTCTGCAACGCTACAGCCAGGATCCAGAAGGCTTCATGTCCAAACTCGTTACTGGCGACGAGACTTGGCTGCACTACCATGAGCCAGAGACCAAAGCCCAATCAATGCAGTGGAAACATCAAGGCAGCCCCACGCCAAAGAAGTTCCGTACACAGCCCTCCATAGCCAAACGCATGGCAACAGTCTTCTGGGACAAGGATGGAATCATACTCGTTGACTGGCTGGAACCCGGGACCACCATTAACAGCGAATCATACGTGACAACGCTTCGGAGTTTGCGCCGTGCAATTCAGAGGAAACGACCAGGAAAATGGGCGAAAGGTGTGCTCCTTCAACACGACAACGCTCGTCCCCACACGAGTCGGGCAACCACAACTGCCATTAATGAGCTGGGGTTCCAGGTGCTGCAACACCCACCTTATTCTCCTGACTTGGCCTCTTCTGATTACCACCTCTTCGGGGCATTGAAGAAACCGCTGCGTGTACATCATTTCGCCGACTTCCAGGAACTGCAAGACGCTGTCCGGACGTGGGTGCGACAGACTCCGAAAAAGTGGTTCGCAGAGGGCATAGAGAAGTTGCCACATCGGTGGCGCAAGTGTGTAGTTCTTAATGGAGACTATGTTGAGAAAGTGGATGTATCTGCCGAGGCATAAAGGTTCTTATAAGTGTAAAAAAAAAATAAAGTGTAAATCAATATGGAACGCCCCTCGTACTTACGAGTTCGGTTTGTATATTCATATTACACATGAAACATCAATAACTAATGCTATAAAGAAATGTTTTCCTTGCAATTCTTTTATTATTCATAAACATTTTAAGTACGTACTCTTAGGAAAATTTCCTCTACATGGCCGCACTTACGCACAGGCACCAGAGCTGCTAGCTGGAGTACAGAAAAACTACAGGTCACCAAACAACCAAGTTGTAGTTGAAGGATTAAAAGTATAAATACAATTTTCAAATCTTTAATAGTAGGCAACTTTACTTTTCCTGAATAGCAGGAGAAGTTTGCAATTCTTACAACTTTTTTTTTCAACTCGTCCAGAGAAAATACCTATTCGGTTAGGAAGAATATCACAAATCAAATACCGGTATGTATGTAGTCTTAAAACATTATGGGACCGCATAAATATAGGTACATTATAAAGTTTCATACTGATATGAGTTTCTAAAGTAAAGTTTACTTTTACAGCCTAAAGAAATTTAAGGAAGTTTTGGATATATACAAAGCTTAAGAACAAAAGCTATATCATCCTGACAACAAACTGAAGTTGTGGAACTAACAGGGACCAATCATGAAGCAACTTGTTCTACATGAGGGCTATCTAATTTGAAATCTTGATCTTGACTGACCAATAAACTTGTTTAAATGTTTTCTTACTTCTCCCATCACACGAAATAATTATTTAGAAATATGAATATTTCGAGATTCAAAGAAAGACATGTTATAGACATGAAAGCCATAATTGAACCTAGCACCGTACATATTTTTCAGAGGAAGTTGTATTTCTGAAGTGGGATTTTTTTTTTTTTATTAATTACCAATTTTCTTCTTTACCATGAGAAACTCTGAGATAAAAAAATATACACTTAATCCGATAACAGCATGAAAAAAGTTTCCTCATCTATAAAATGCTCCTTATTATTGAATTAGTTAACGTTGTTATGTTGTACGAGCATCTAAGGCTAGAGTATGTCTCTACAGTGAGGAATGGTACTATTCATAACGTGTCGCTACAATGTCAGAATCACGAGTTGCCAACTCATCATATAATTGCTTCTAAGGATTCTGCATCGACTTATATCTCCCAAAGCTTTCTACACTGTTTGGCGTAAGGAATTGATTGTGACTGTCAGTGTTCATTCCAAATATGTTAATAAAATGCGTAGTCTCACTTTTTTTTTTTTT
>JAGDQP010002346.1:55288-106084 GCA_022664845.1 Lepisma saccharinum | reverse complement strand
CTGGGGGGTCACGACTCCCAAGGGGATCGCGAGACGAATTTTAACAATAAATTTAATTAGGGTTTTGTAAGCTAAAACCAATAAATTTCAGAGCAGGTATTTTATTTTACTTGTTTTCATAATTACTAAAGGTAATGTAATTAGCTGAATAGTTTTTCTCTAGTATATTTAATACGAAATACAGCAAATCAACTGTCAAGTTTTCATATGGAAAGCAAATATTACAGAAAATAAAAAAGAACATAAATATTTAAAACATTACGAAAGATTGCACAAGTTTACTAGGTTAGCACAAACTCTGAGCCTATTTTGATTTAACAAGTTTCAAAATATCCTGTTCAATTTTTGTGATACATTTTCAGTCAAAAGTTAGGTACCCATCCTTCCATGCCTGGCACTCTCCGGTGAACTAAGCCTCCTATCAAACTGAGTAACAGAGTGTCCTTGGGAAGGTAAATACGGTCGAGCGTAGGACTGACCACTACACCTGACATCGTACCGTAGATCGAGCATATGTGGAGCACTACCTCAACATCCCCCATGTGTCGTTCACGGCTCGTGTGTATCGCACAGGGAATAGCTTTACATTTACTTTTATTAATTCGTGTAACAGAGAAACAGACCGGTAAAAGCGGTAAATTTATTACCATTGCTCACAAAACCCACTTTCGACAATGAAAATAGTTTTGCAAAACAAAATTTTAACCCCCTTTTGCTGGTCCAAATTAAAAAGTGAAGGAAATCGAGATCGAGAGATGCTACAATATTTTATAAACAGATATCTGTGTCTGACTTAATTTCATGTACTAAATTAATAAAATTAGACAAGGAAAAGTGATATCCTGAGTAAACATTGCTTTTCCCATAAGCGAGATTCACTTTTGAGTTTGAATTTCCGAAAGGGGGATTACAATTTAGTTTAGGAAAACTATTCTCAGCATCAAAACTTCAGAGCCTTGTAAACAACTGTAGAAAAAGTCGTAAAAATAATTTGAGAACTTTCGTTTTTATAGGCCTATTTCTCAGTAACACGAATTGATAAACAGCATATATATATATATATATATATATATATGTGTGTGTGTGTGTGTGTGTGTGTGTTAAATAAATCCGCTTATTACAAAAATAAAATACTTCTGGAGGTCGCTGGGCAGAAGGCACCGTACAAGAGGGTAGCGGCATGAAAAAGGTTGAGATACGTACGCTGCGTTGGATCGATCCCCGCTCATGCCATGTGCGCTTTATGGTGGACAAACACCGTGCCGTACTTATTCGGCGGATTTAGTCGAAATACTCTGAGGGGAGGAAATTACAATTCATTATATGGATAACAAATTGCAAAACTATCGTTTAGAATTAAATATAAGAAATGATTGAGTGGAAATGCTATTGCGTGTGCGTCCGTTTTCTATGCATTGTCCCGTTTTCTCCCACTTTCTGCATTCCACCAATCCATCATCATGCATCCGGCCTGAGCCAAAGTTGCCTAAAAGGCCTTAAAACTAAATTCAAAATTCAATTTTATGTATGCACGCACTGTCCTTTATTCTGTAAACGGAAGAAAAAATGGGAGATTTATATCCAAACAATGATTCACGAGATTGGCGCTGTGTAAAATATAAGTGCGCAGAGTTCGAACTATACGTAACAGTCAATCGTCTTTTCAGCAACTGGCAGTTTGGTCTTGTGATTAACACAAGAAAACGCTAATTCAGAGGTCCCGAGTTCGAACCCCGGCGAGAAAGCAACTTGTTTTTCTTCATTTTTTCGTTCAAAATGTATTTTTCTAAGTTCAAATTTATTATTAATAATTGCTTTCTTGCATTTTCGTAGATTCTATACAGTACAATTTGCGAACAAGAAAAGTTACCATGGTAACGTGGAGTTTAGCTACTTAAAGGTAGGATGTATATCAAACCAGCAGGGCATGATGCACACCGACCGAAGCGAACCGGGGAGGGGGAGCGTGTCAGAATTGAGTAGGGACGTGTAACGCGGAGGGGAGGGCGCAGGCCTTCATTAGCGGCGTGCATTCGCCAACGTGCTGGTAACTTTTTATTCGACATTGTTTCTATGTGGGCTCTTCTTAGATGCGAGTCAGGCCAAGTGATTCGTGGAAAAAACACTTGCGCCTACCCGCAGGTCACTGGAATTCAAATGGCGGCTTACTAAAGCGAAAGTAGCCCACTCTCTCTTATCCTAAACGATCAGTAGCAGCGAGAAGCGCTCAATAAGGCAGCTGCTGTTTGGTCTTGTGGTCAAGACTTTAGACAGCTGGTCCGAAGATCGCGCGTTCAAACCCTGGCGTCAACTTCTTACAATTTTTTTAAAAAGAAAATTAATGTTTTTTTTCATTATTTATGTAAATACACAAAAGGAAATTTAATACAAGTTGTGATTTACAATTTTAAAAGATGCCACTAAAAACTAGGATGTATATAAACCAACCAGGGCAGGATGCACCCCGAGCGATAGCGAGTAGTAGAAGTAGTAGTAGTAGTAGTAGTCGTAGTAGTACTTCTTCTTCTACTACTACTACTACTATTACTACTACTACTACTACTACTACTACTACTACTAATAATAATAATAATAATACTTATTCCTATTAGCGTGACTTTGAACTTCCACGGCGCAAAGAAACTGCATAAGCTTTTATTGTTTCTATCACTTTTCCTGGATTTTTGTTATTTCGGATATTAGTGGGCACTAATTTATCTATAAGTCATTAATAAGGACATTTTAGCGTGCACTTTGGTTTACACAAGTTACAGGACGAAGTTTGCTATTTTCAAAGATGAACTTAGTAATTCATGGCTTCTGCTCTTCGTTGGCGAGATGGAATAGAGGAAAGGTGCTGGAATTTCAAATACTGAAGCAAACCAACGTAGCTTCAAACCCTGTTTAAGCCATTTTCATTTACAAAGCAGTCGTGAAGAATCTAATCATAACTTCTCATACAAAACGGAGAATCCTTCAGACTGTGGAAACAAATACCTGAGTCACTATAGAGAGGAAAACGATTTACGAACGTTGGTTGGAAAAGTCCAAATACAGTCTCAAGGGGTTACAGGGATAATTAAGACCACGTCATTGACCTGAAGTTATCCCTTTTCATGTTACTATTCTTAGAAAGAAACACTATAGCATTTGTTAAGCAGGCTTTGGATAGAGGCAGGTGTGGAGTATTGCTATCGTGCTGGACTTTTACTTTGAGAACGTGGGTTCGATTCCCCACCAGGCAGTTTCTTTTTCGCATAAACTGAAGTATTCAAACAGAGATTCATCTGCGCCGTGGAGAACTTAAGCATCACTGATCAGGATCCGAGTAAACAGTATATGTGTTGTTTAGCATAATAATAATATACTTTTCGTGTTTCTCATTGTTTTTCCTCTCTTCCTCTATTTCTTTATGTATCGTTATCGTGTCTTCGCTGCTTCTTTCTCTTCTTCTTCTTCTCCCTCTCTCTATTCATGTTTATTTGTTCTGTTATTTTACACACACTTTCTCTGTGCGTGTTCCACAGCTAAATATGGGCCACTTTCGATGACCCGGTGATAGGGCCTGACCCAAACATAAGTGACCCGGTAACTCTGCCGTGTTTATTCCATCTGCACGAATTGCTATAAACACTAGTTCATTAGTGTTGTAATTATTAACACGTTATATTCATAATAGGTGGAATCTAGAGTGGCATGTTCGGAACAGATACATAGTAAGATATGAGTAGAAAATAGTCCCCTTTTTTCGCTATTTCAAGAGAAAAATTCCTTGTATATTAATTAAGCCAAACATTCGTTTCCATCCTATAATTTAATTTATGAACATACCATTCAAAGTGTTCCTTTTTTCACATTTGAAATGTGCAACATATAATGTCTGGTATGCCTATAGGAACATGCGAATATTGCTTTTGAACATTTGTAACTTTTGATTGTGATACAGTTTGGAATTATAATCTTGGCTCTTTCTGATAGAACTTAAGCAGACAATTTATCATCCATTCATGTTCTTTGTATGTTCAATTTACATTAGTAGTCTGGAATGGAAGGTATGGCCTACGGTATCTACTGGGTTGTTGACAATCAGTGATTCGGTGAGACCTGGCCTCTGTGGGGCGTGTCAGCCCCAAATCTTCGAGAGTATCCCCAACTTCAACATTTTTGCGCGGTCGAAAGTTTATAGAAACATTGCAAAGCTACCTACATTATCCCAATTTTGACTTTACACCCCCCAAACTGAAAATCCTGGCGGCATCTCTGATTACAAAGTATTCCGAACCAGTGTGTTTAATAAGCCCCATCGAATTTACAAAGTAACCCCGCGCAAACAAAGCATGTGTTACACTTTTGACATTATCCTAGATGTGTCTCAAAACTCTGGGGTTTCACTGGAAATCATGAGTAATTAATCTTACCGCCAAGTTTGGTGTCCATTTCGAAAGTGACTTAATGAATATTTGAAGCACCCTTTAGATATTCGAAAAACCCTGAAAAAATATAAAATCCAAAAGTCAGTTCCCTCTTGCTGTTAGATTTTATTTGTGGGAACTGAACTTTATACTGTGGGAACTGAACTTAATATTTTGTACTACGTTTAAATTCCATATTTTTATCTGTACTTCTTCTTCTACTACTTTCTCCCCTTTCTCTCTCTCTCTCTCTCTCTCCCTCTCTCTCTCTCACTCTCTCATTTCTCTGCCTCTGTCTCACAGACATCCATCGGTTTCAAAGGTTTCATTATATGTGTTTAAATTTTTCCCTCCATCAACTTATGTATAGGCTTATTGATTCGTCAAATAGACTAGTACATATCTATTTGAAAAAAAACCGTGATCATGATGTTTGCTGATTTTAATATGGACGAGACGAAGGACGGAGAAAGAGGAGTCCCTTTACCAGACACAATTATGGGATAAGAACGTGCCATTTGGACTTCCTAGCTGCACGGCGTCCGCTGTCGCAATTTTTTTAATGCGAAGTGTACCAACCAATGTTTGACCATCTTAGTGAGTGCTGGTTGAACACTAAACTATATCGTTCTTCCAGGGGTCACGGCCAACCAGTGGCGGTTCCCATCTGCTTGATCCTTTCTTTTTGCACCTTGCGTCAATCAATACTGACTAAACCAACATAAAGCAGCTTTTACTAACTTAGTGCAAACGAGGCAAAATACGAGTATTCCACGTACCGTAATGACTTACTGCGTTCTACCCATCTACGTAGTGATACTTTGATGTTACTATCATTATGAATGGTAGTGGGTAAGATAAAATGAATTGTATGGACGGTAATATAATAAATATTGGGTTTTCACAGGTTTTTATAATTTCAATTAGTGTTATTTTGACGTATGAAGATAAGTTCACTACTGTAAGACAGAGATATCCAAAATGTTCGAATTTCCCATAATATGAGTTTGTTTATACTTAAAGAAACGAATAACAAGTATTTTTATCCTCATATATTTACCTTATTCCTAATCCTATTGTTCTTTTTCATATTTATACGCAGATTGCTGGCGCAGTTACAACTTATATGGTAATTTTACTTCAATTTCTAATGGCAGATTGAGAACGTTTAGAGGAAACAACTTCCTATGAATTCGAATTTTATTTATGGATTTTAGGTATCTCAGGCTCAGTCCAGAATAGGAGACAGAGGATTCGGAAACGTGTCGGCCAGAGCCTATATTGAAGCTGTCATATCAACATTTGCCTGATATGACTGAGAAAAAATCCTAGGAAAGCCTTTGGTCAGGACGGTCGGCCACTGGAATCAATCCATGACCTCACGAATACTACGCCAACACTCTACAACTGACCCAGGGATGCTCGGTACAACTTCCTATGGGCTTACAATGCGGCATCACTAATAATGGAAACGATATATTATAATTTGTGTACGTTATCAATATAACCTATATGTGTACAGAAATGTAAATATTTTACAGCATGTAAGACAATTTTGAATAATACAATATGATTAAAATAAATGTATTATTCTGATTTCTTTCTGTATATTAATAAAAGTGTATTTTTGAATATATGGTTAAATTAATAGATGTTATTTTTTCAGTACAGAAATAAAACTATTTTTTAAAATAAAAGTATGGTTACAAATTTATGTATTATGATGATAAATTCTATTTATATCAAATGGGCGTATTCACTGTGTTTCAGATACTTTAAATTGACAGCTTCTGTCACACAAAAAGTCTTGTACTTGCCTAGGGTAGTTTTCTACCTAGCTTTTTACCTACCTAGAAGGTGCTTTAAGCTATTTCAATAAATTATTGTAAACTATTAACGACAAGAGCGAGATTCGCAGGCCTTTCTAGATCTATTTACTATTACCATTACTATTTATTGATCATCGATTTACGTACATGTTTAGTGTACATTGGATTTTAAAAGTTTTTTTTATAAGAGATGACAAAATTCAGATATATGGGTTAAGAATATGTAAACTAGATGTAAAAAATTACTAGATGATATAAACTGCAAGATATAAAAATCTAAATAGTTACATATAGTAGAAGATGCATAACGAGGACATCCTCACTTGCCTCCCTGGATTTCTGATTATATACATTTTGCTATTCTATTTTCATATATTTTTTCTACGATTTTATACTTTTCAATACATGCATTTTATAAGGAATATTTGGGACTCTGTCGTTACATTTCCTGATTTACTACCACATCCATATTAACCTATAAAATTACAACTTCACGCATTTAAACCCACAACACAAACGTTGGAAAAATTCGAAATTGAAACACTAATCGCATTATTGTACCTTTATGTAAAACTTTCTTTGAACGTACTATGTTTTGCTCAAGTTCATAGCAGTTCTTCTAGGATCCAATTAAAAATAAACTTGTGTACAAAGTTCTAAAGAGCACGAATTCGTAATATACATATTCTTTAAAGTAATATTTTACACACTCTAATTTTAAGATACTTTTATATTTACACTTCCTAGTTTTATTTTTTTAAATACCGAACAAATCGAGAACACCACTGTAATTTTGAAATACGAACCATATAATACTGATTAACATTTATCAAATGAACTCTCAAATTTTGAAGCAAATTCTTTAGCCCAGATATTTGAAAGTCTTCAACTTTAAACGACATATGCCAAGCATGATCTCAAATTCCTAATCAACAAATACCCTCAAATTATATATTAATTCAGTTGATAAATATTTTTAAAAATTATCTAAACCATGTAAAATTCCAATGTTTATTGCAATTTTTGCATTATTTAAAAAAAATAACATTGAGGCTTGATAACAAGGGGTTACTGAATCTCAATTTGAATTTGTAAATTATTTTCGGCAACTTTGTAACAAACCGAATTAATAATGATGGGAGAATTGGTGGAATGAAGAAAGTGGAAGTAAACGGGAGGACCCAAAGAACAACCACGTACACGGTTTGCTCACAAGAAAGCCATATGACACGAGATGGGTTCAAACCCTGGAGAACCAATGCATCCGGCGAGCGCTATAGCACTGAGCCCCCGCAGCAGAAAACGAATTTGAAGCTGGTTGCTTTCCTCTTCTCTTGCTGACGTTTTCTGTAACTTCATCCGTAGCTAAATATTAGCCAGGAAATAGCGAGTGACAGACCAATTTCGTTAAAGGAAAAATTTCATTTCACAATATTTTAACACTGAGTATATTTCAAAGTAATCTGGGACAATCTTAAGAGCAAGTCTTCTTTCGTTTCGTGTTGTGGAAATTCAACCCATGGAAGTTCTGCAACTCCTAAGAGACAATTTAATGGCATGTATTCAGTAAGTCTGATAATTAGTTTTGTCAATAACCAATACAACATACCATGACAACCATACCTTTTTGCCCATAGTACGATTTAGCCATGATTAATAGTTCATGAGGAATTGGAAATTTACCTAATAAATCTCTTCTCCCACAGAAAATCTTGCACATTTGTAAACTTTGATACCCAACATATTTGCTGAAAGTACTATTACTTACCGTTTAAAATATAATCAGAATTATTGGAACCCATCAGCGTCAGACAATATTATGCCATCTATATCTTTCTGACCTCAAATTATCTATCACTTCTTTAATTTCGATCGTAATGAACAAGTTCTAACACACCAGATATTTGATGATCCTTACTATTCAAGATGTTGGGCATGTTGTTGTCCGGCGTTACTAATAAGTCACTGTTAGAGTTTATTCTGAGTTCTATTTCGTTAATCTGAAAATTATGATTATTTCAATGCTTTTTTTTTTTATTTCTGAAATCACTTCATACCGTTCAGCAAGCTATTAGCTAATTCTTCCCTAGAAACTAGGAAGGCACTAACATTTCAAGAAGTATCTATAAGTATGCTCGGAATGTTCTCCTTCAATTAAAGTCACACACACACAATAATGTTACCGCCAGGCGTTTTCGTAACTTCAATGGATATCGTTCGTTTCAATATGAATTTATTTATGAACTTTGGACATATTTTGTGACGCCCTAATAAGGAATCCTCTTGACGAACTTCAGATTTCTAGATCATCCGAAAATGTATTTTCGATATCCGCGTTGAGTGGTCTTGTTAGGGTACTTACTTAATGGGATAATTGCATTTTTTTTTATTTTCCCCTTAATCCCAACCTGCTCACGGATCTTCATTACGAATTTCAGTTTCTACGCTAACTGATGGTCACGTTCTTAGAACGCCATCTTCATCCGATGGAAGGCAATGGCAAACCAACATCGGTTCATCTAGTAAATAGTCCTTAAGGTCAAGATCTGGCTTCGGGCAGGACACACATCATCAACCCAATGCAGAGGAGTAACTGAGGATTTCAGCGGCCGGGACAAGTATCGGGTTTACTGGCCTCATCTTATTTCCACCCGAAATTATTTTATGCAAGTAAAGCATTTATTGCGATGCCACATGACAGTCAATTTCATTCCTTCCGAAAGTTCCAATCACTATTGCACTATCGTTTTTATTTGTCCTTGTGATAAAGTTATGTGATTTACTTTAGTTACACAAAGAGTTGATAGGGTTTCTAGTATCCTTCCTTTCTAAGACATTGGTGTTTCAGTTCTTTTCTTTTCAAGAAATGGAAATTTGTACATGAACCTTTGAAACTGCACGGAGCACTTCGAAAATATTTTGAACTTACACTTAAAACCTTGATTGTAATTTACTTAACTATAAAATTCCTAATTTCTGTGTCTTTCCATCCAGGAGGTTTTAAGGCACTTTCCATTGGCCTAGAATGCTGAAATTTGTCATGAAGATTCGAGGTAACATCAAAATTTCGTGCAAAATCTAAAATTTGGGTTGCAATTTGGATGGATACAAACCAGAAATTCATTGATACAGAGTGGGTGGGTGTAACTCGGAAACCACTTCAGCTAGAAACAATATTCGGCATGAAAATTCCTCGTTTCAATATATTAGTAACAGCTCTCTTAGCTTTTCGTTTCAACACCCCTGGGCATGAGGCCCTAAGGAAAGAAATATGAGAAGTCGAAAACTGCTAAACTTACAAATTTTAAATTTGGCAAGCGTGTTCCTTACGACAAAGAAAAATTAGTGACAATCAATCCCATAATTGATGTAATTTTAGAATAAAATTGTACAAGTGTTACTGTTGCAAACATTTTATTGACCCCGAAACCAACGTGCCAATCACCTAGTAACTCAATAAATTTCCGTTCAAGTCGAAAAGTCAACACGTGATTGATACATAATGACTATAAGGCCTTTAACCAATGTGTTTAAATGGCTTTTATTTTCATATTGTCAATATAAAACGTGCATGGGCAGTACAAGGCTATACAAACTCCTAAATGAGCTTGTGTACTTAGACCACAGCTCAGTCTTTAACTTTTTTTGTTATTCCTATCTATGGTAGATCTAGTGAAACGTCTTCTAACGCACCTGATGAACCGTGAACGGATCTAGTGAAATCTTGGGGCTTTGATATGTCCAAGTAGGATGTTTTCTAACTCTAGATGCGGAAATGCAATGTTTATATAAGGGACAGGCAGCTTGGGTGCTTCAAATTTATGGAAGTTAGTAATTTTATGTTCTCGATCATAGTTATAAAAGTAAGAAGCAGCAGAGATTCACAGATAACGTGAACTCAGGAGAAATGTGCTAACAAACTCTATAGCCGCGATCCCTTATGTGCTGTGTAGCTAACCTTTTGCGAGTCACCGTAAATATCACTGGGAGCTACCAGTAGATTACGATCGAATTTTGGTAAATCATGAAACAAACTATATTTTGTTGCGGGTACAAAAGCAATCACTGTAATGCATATTATGCTTCTAGCTTTCACTCTGATCTTTTTGGCATCTTTGGCTCAAGCTGGGATGGGGAACTTTGCGGCCAGGGCATTGTTTATGGTACAATCTTGGCTTTCGCCTTGTGAAACCGAGGAAGAGCTCAGTCAGGACAGTCTGCCACAGCTTTCCAACTCGTATACCTACCCATTGTCGATGTTAAGTCCGAGACGTACCGCTTCTTTCATTCAATCAATAAATTACGTTATATTGCTCCATGGCAATACACCGAAAAAGTTTCCCAAGAAAATCGATATAATTATCCTAAACATAATAAAGTTTTTTTTTTATCACATCACGTTTGATCATCTTGCACAAGATAAAAATAATCGTACACACGACATATTCAAAATATAATACACTGCACTTTGTCTGTCTGGTGGTTTAAGGGCAAAATGTAATACAGAGAAAGGATTAAGAGTTTTGGTCGGAACGATTAATAGCAAGTGACCTCATCTCATTCTTTTGATGTTGAATAAGTTGCTTTAAAAAAAAGAAAAAAAGATTTTATAGATTTAAAGTTGATCG
Source organism: Lepisma saccharinum (assembly GCA_022664845.1). Taxonomy (NCBI): domain Eukaryota; kingdom Metazoa; phylum Arthropoda; class Insecta; order Zygentoma; family Lepismatidae; genus Lepisma; species Lepisma saccharinum. The sequence continues at coordinate 95,215 of JAGDQP010002346.1, read as the reverse complement.
CAGGAACATCACTAGATACAAATTTGTTTCTCTCAAAATGTCTTTTTTTTGCAATATGCTACCGAGATTAAGTGAACATTAATTGAACTTAGTAGTATCACTTACATTTAAGTTCTCCAGTTCGAAATGGAAGCACATGCTTCCAAATTCTTCGGAAATGTTACGATGCCATATCATCATATGTTTTCTTTTTTTGGTATAATGAGAAGCCCTGTGTGTTTACCTGCAAACAAAAAATAACTACTAATTACATCAAAAGAAAAATACGTATGTATCTTTCAACAATACATACTTATTTACTGACCACAAAGGAATATGCAACTACTAAAAAAACATCTCAAAATACAATAAATTATTATACATCCTATATAGAAAGGTTGAGTGCTTGAATGCCATTAATGTCTTATGAGCTTGTGAGATTCGAAGCGCGGGACACACAGTAAGTGGACTATAAACCACTCCGACCAATGATCCTCGCCACATTTAAACTCGTGATAACGTTCACAACAAGTGAGCGTGGTAACCATTAGACCACCGGGAGTCAGTAATTTCGGCTGGTAGTTACGGTCGTAATTTCGTATCGGCACTAGCGACGTAAGCAGCTTCTGACTCTGAAGTTTTACAGGATTTTCTTATTTTACAAAGCGAATGTCAGGATGCTACTTCGACCTACGTCCTGGCCTCTACAGTTCTAATATCTGCCCAATATAGTGTTTGAAAGGCCGGAAAGAAATCCAACTGTTTGTAAAAAGAAACTAGGAAAATTTGTTATTTCCCACGAAGCCAAAAAAAAAAGAACTGGTTTTGTTGACTTTTCTTTAATCACGAATATTTACTACTTAGCCTCTCTGCTCCGTATTCTGGCCATAGGAGCTAGTGCAAATATTGCTGTGTATAACTAAGTTCCGGTTGGCATTTCATCACACAATATAATTATAAAGATATAGTAACTTATTTTACAATAGAAAAGAGGTAGAAATATATTTATTATCTCGAATATTGGGGCAATGAATAAAATGGCAGAATACAGCAAATAAAATGGAGCTTCACACATAAAATATATTCGTTGAACATAATACTCTAAATTATATATTTCCAACAATTATCAATTATATAATGAGCAACATACCAATATATATCTTCAGAAATACTCATGGTAATCAATTTTAATTTTGAATAGCATGTATAACATTCACAGTAGCATAAAATAACTTGCTTAACCACGAATCATGTTTCTATAGCACCCAGTTCTTTGCAATCCATTTAAGGCTAAATCCAAGTGGGTTTTCCTGCGCTTTTCATTTTACGTCACTTATTCAAATTTCAGTAGAGGAAAAGAGAAATTAACTTTCACAGACCAAAGATCGTTTCGTTCTTCAATCATGAGTACAATTAGTTTAAACAAAAAATTAATAATAAACTCAGGATTGTGTGCAGACAGTATTGGGACATTATTCTGTCCCAAAAGTGTCTGCACACAATCCTGAGGTTACTAGTAGCATTTAATTAAATCTAATTGTATTCATTATTGAAGGATGAAACGAACTTTGGTCTTTGAAAGTTAATTTCTGTTTTCCTGTACTGAAATTTGAATAATTGACGTAAAATGAAAAAGGCGGGAAAACCCACTTCGATTGAGCCTTAAGGTGACGCTCTTATATTTTTTCCTCATACAAAAGAGCTCCAAAATATTCAGAAAGCATTGAATTTAATATGAAAATTTTTTCTTGGATTAAAAAGTAATAGTAACTTACAAAATAAGTTACTAGTAACTTTAATATACTACACTTACTTTGCCCTGAAACTGTTCAGATTTTCAACGGGTTTATCATATTTATAAGAAAGTATTTACTTTCATAAAGCATGTCTATTCTTGGCTTTTCGTATATATATTTTAAACGTTTATGATTAGCTGTTATTAAGATGAAGTAAGAAGTTTTCCGCTGCATTAGATTGTCCCATCCAAATGCATGATATGATATTGGCTGCAAGTTGGAATAGATTGAATACACATTTATGGAACACAGTATTCTTTCTGCGAGTCCTAATAAAGATTTTATTATTCTAAATAATAACAGAATATCTGTACCTGAAACTAGCACCTTAACTATTTACATATTAATGCTCAAATAATGTTAGCTACTCCAAAATGAAAAAAAAAAAAATATTTTTTCCAAAGTGGTACGAAAAATTAAGAAACAAAAGAAACGTTTTTCCTATTCCTTTCTAACGTTCAGTTTTTCCGGTCTTTTAAAAACACTAGCCCAATAATGAGTCTCGCCGATTGACATCTCTATATGTGAGAGACTTAGGTCATAGCTGCCCACATAATCCATATAATCACGTTTTTAAATGTAGCAATAAATTGAACAATATAAATTGAATATAAATTATGTGTATCGGAAGTGAAGGTGAAGGAAAAATGAGAATATATGATAAGTCCATTAAGCGGACACTGTACCAATTGTTACCAGATTATAAATGACTTGGTAAATCGAGAGCTCCGTTTTAAAATCTGAAGTCAGTTTTTCTGTACGTAGGCAATACTTTCAATAAAGCGCTAGACTGCGCTGTTGACTAAGAAGAAAAAACAAAATTGGAGGAGGAGGTACAAACAGCAATAATAACGGCAAGCCAAACTCAATCCTGTGTTCTTTTAACACCAAGCTCTTCTAACATTACATCAGAAACTTTCTTTTGTTCAGACAATAATCGGGCAGATCAGACTGTTATTAGAATGTCAGTTTGTTCTACCCCCCTCAGACTCGGGTATAACTCTCTTTGCGTGTGTGAATTACTTTATTGGAATTACCGCTAAAAATAGCAATTGCTGTAGCCTTAAAAACGTCAGTAAATATATAATTTATATATTTACTAATGTGAATACGGCTACACCACGTAGCACAAGATATCCCAGGGATATTCCTTTTAGATCCACAATATGCGTACAATGTCTCAGAATATTTGGGATCAATTAAGGATATTCCTGGGATATACTTTTTAGCATATTAAACGAATATTCTAAATTGAAGTTTCTGGAATATTCGTGGAATATTCTCAGAATATCCCAAAAGAAAAAATGTCCTCCATATATTCGTAGAATATACTTGGGATATCCACAGGAATATCCTTGGGATATGCGCTCATCCCGGACATTCAGATATTCGTAGAATATTCTACGCATGTGCTAAGAATATCTGAGAATATCCTTGGGATATTCCAATATTTTCACGGAGCAATTCGTAGTATTTCCTAGAATGTACTGTGTTGCATAAAGATCAATTATTGATCAGTGTCACTCTAGCAAGATTGCTTCAGTCATATTATATCTCAGATTTTGCTGTCTATCAGAGATAATTCAAGTATTACGTAAGAACATTAATTCACTTTAGACCCTCTTCCTTTATAGTAAGAAGATACCCGACACTTTTCCCCTTGTGCAGACGCACTACTTGAAAATTTCTAATCGTTGTTTCGATGTTGAAAAAACTTTAGTCTTAAAATATACTAATATATTTTGAGATAATCTTACGTCAATATTGATTCGATTCTGTCTTGTTCATAGTCAGCAAAAATAAACAAAATTTGAAAACCGTTCCAACTTGAATGCTTACGCAATACTTGAGCGACCCCTAATTACGAAGCATATTTTCCACGTTTTCTGGCTATTTCATACACCCGAAGCCTTGTTATTATTTCTTGTAGTATGCAATCTTTAAAAGCTTTGGTCTTAGGTATGCTTTGATTTAAAAATAAAACGATAATATTATTAATACCTATTCTTCAATATGAACTATTGACGGCCTCTGGCAACTTCATATCAGGCCCAAATAACAATTATATTAGAAGAATGAGAATATAATGTACTAACTTCCCATTGGAGGGATTCTAGACTACGGTTAACGGTGCCTTTCTAGTAGAATATTTTCTTTTAGTTTCGTACTATTTTCCATTTTTTATGATTCGTTGCGTTAGTGCGACAGGCTATTGAAAGTTAGGTTAGATTAAACCGTACCAGATTATTTTGAATATACTTACTTTAAGCTGGATTTGTTCAAATTATAAAAGGATATACTTATTAGCAAATTAGGACTACTTTGGGGTTAACTTGGATTTCCCCCAAAATGTTAAAAAAAAATACAGGAAAAATATAATGTTTCCTATATGCATGGGAGGGTTGAAACACAAGACAGAACGAAGTTTCCAATGGTAGAAGTGTCAAATAAAAGTGGAAGAGCTAAAAGTACCTCGGACTATTTTTTGAAACTTTGGTGTATAGGCACTAGGTTTAGCATATGGTGTGAGTGTTGTGAGTGTTAAAGGCGATGTGCATCGCGTATAACGAAAACAATCTAACCTGACATTATCTTACCCGTCTTGACTCGCTATAGGTCATTCCACATTCGTGATTTTTGTAGCAACATAGGTGTCAGTCATAACACAAAGTGACGCTATTAGTAATCCTCTACATGCCGCCATGTTTGCGTATTGTGAACAACTCGAGTACGTATTTAATGAAATAATGATGGCATATGCCCCTTCGTAATACTTTTTATATTGTTTGCTGTCGCTATGTGTTTCTAGAAGTGCCTGTATTAATTAATATTTACAAAGGAATCTGGTGTAGAGCGTACATATATGGCTCGATAGCTGACAGAATTGAAGTAAAAGGTATTCCTATTTTATTCGCTTTGTCCGTGCGGTATAAGGCTGTAGGCCAACGACTCGAATGTATCGGGTTCGAGCCCCGACAATTTCTTTTACATATTTGTGGATTTTACTAGGGTTAAGAGGTTGAATCGTGACGGGCCGAAGCCAAAAGTTACGAGACTGGCCCACATAAAATAAAGTTTACCAAAGTGTTTTTACGCGCTTTGCAAATTATGTTCTATAAGGATGTTAGCACCTTGTATATTTTAATGAGAAGAGTTCGTGCTGATCCCCGGACGGGTCACAAACGATTAAAACCAGCATAAAACCGAAGTCACCATCAAAATGTTGCCATGAACATCTGATGGGACGGAATGACAAAACAAATAGTTTACCAGGCCAGGAACTTTCAAATTTGAATTTCATTTAAGGCCTTAGAGACTTTGGCGCGGGCACTATGGATGATTATGAGTGAATTGGTGGAATGAAATAAGTGGGAGGAAATGGGAGAACCCAGAGAAAACCCACGCAGAAGGTGTCTGTCCAGCATAAAGCCTATATGGAATGAGTTAGGATCGAACCGAGGTCCCCAACAACCAGAGCGAAACGCTCTACCACTGAGCCACCGCCGCCAGGAACTTTCAATTCATAAACCCAGCTGGTTAGGTTAGAGTGTATCAAGTATGAAAAGATATAGATTACAAGGGTCATGAAATACTTACAAAGACGATGGCATAAAAGACAAATTGTACAAAGCCAGTTCAGGGTAAGTACGATCGAACAAACCTAATATTAACGGTACCTATTATAAACAATTTAACCCATCCTAAACCATTCTCAGCTTTCTTGACGTGAAAAATATTAAACAAAATACCAAAATACTTTTCAATGCCATGTACAGAGGTGAAAATGAATTTTGCTCCATATTGTGGAAGAAATACTACAAAAAACACCCTAGCAAGAAAATATCACCTCGTATGTAGCAGGCAAAGGAGCTTTGCTAGTACCTTAGAAGTACTTCTGTTTAAGTATACCCTCCCATATTTTCACTACATACAGTTATTAGAATTACTTACATAACACAAACCACATAAGGTGCTACATGTACATTTATAAAGCACATATATTTACATACCACAATATTTCGTGAGCAAGAGTTTCAGATATTGACTTTATAGTTAAAGTAGACATCTGTAGTAAGCGATTCCTCACAGCGATGTAATAATTAAAATGTAATCTAATTTAGTACCGGTACCGTTATAATATTTCTACACCTAATATTTATCTAACCAACTAATTAATACTTACCAATCAAAACCGAAACGATGACTTTTTATTATTCTTCAGGTAGCACAATAATAAAAACACGATCACATACTTTCAAAAACCGGAAGTTAAAAACGACAATACTGCGTAGTCAGATTGTCTACACAAGACTTCCAAGGAATTGGTATTTCAATAGAATCTTAAACTTTAAAGGTAATACGAAACGAATTTATTATAGATACGAAAAACTATAGTTTAATATTCAACACTTGAACTCCTATCAGTACAGTTAAAAGTGTAACTTAACTGTAATTTGCATCCAGGTGTTTCGCAGCACCGCTACGGCATGAAGGAAATATAATAACCTTGAATAACCTTTCTAAATTCTCATGAGTATATCCTACTAATATCCTTATTTGATCCCCAATATTCTAAAATATTCCAAAAGTATTGAAAATTTCATACAATCGAATATTATTGGAAAGTGTTTTAGCATAAGAAAAACACACTATTGTGGCAGAATACAATCAAACCTGAAGTAATATAATCAAACAAGGAGTGCTGTTTTGGTATATTCTCAGAATATTTTCAGGTTATTCTAGAAATTGCTAGTAAGAATATTCTCACGGGAATATCCAATAAATATCCTTATTGAATACCCAATATTCTGGGATATACTACGAATGTTGGGGATGTGAATTTAATATTACTGGATGGTATTTAAGCGTATGCAAAACATGCTATTCTGGCAGAATAAAAGTCAAACCTGAGAGTTCTATTATCAAGGAAGAAGTTCTATTGTCTTTTCCTTTGGGATATTCTCAGAATATTCTCAGGATATTCTAGAAATCGCCACTAAGAATATTCTCACGATAATATTCTATGGATATCCTTATTTGATCCAAAATATTCTGGGATAATCTACGAATATTGGGGATATGAATGGAATATTACTGGATGGTGTTTACGCGTAAGCAAAACATACTATTCTGGCAGAACACAAGTCAAACCAGAGAGTTCTATTTTCAAGGAAGAAGTTCTATTATCTTTTCTTTCGGGATATTCTCAGGATATTCTAGAAATGGCCACTAAGAATATTCTCACGAGAATATCCTATGGATATCCTTATTTGATCCAAAATATTCTGGGATCTACTACGAATGTTGTGAATATGAATGGAATATTACCGGATGGTGTTTAAGCGTAAGCAAAACATAATATTCTGGCAGAATACAAGTCACACATGAGAGTTCTATTATCTTCTCCTTTTGTATATTCACAGAATATTCTCAGGATATACTAGAAATAGCCACTAAGAATATTCTCACGAGAATATCCTATGGATATCCTTATTTGATCCCAAATATTCTGGGATATTCTCCGAATATTGGGGATAACCTATGAATTCAATATTACTGAATGGTGTTTAAGCGAAAGCAAAACATACTATTCTGGCAGAATACAAGTCAAACCTGAGAGTTCTATAATCAAGGAAGAAGTTCTATTATCTTCTCCTTTAGGATATTCTCAGGATATTCTAAAAATTGCGACTAAGGATATTCTCGCGAGAATATCCTAGGGATATCCTTAGTTGATAACAGATATTCAGGGATATTCTACGAATAGTGGGGATCTAAATGGGATATCCCTATTATATTCTGTGCTATGTGGGATAATTTCAAATTTACGATTTAACTGTTAAAATAGCATTATGGATATTAATTGATAATCTGCAGTGAAACTGTGTCCGCGAGAGTCATTTTTAAAAACCAGTTAGTTTCGCTATAATTAGACTACACCTCAGTTATTTGACGTTAGAGTAGTTTTAGTTTAATATATTTATACATCTAAGGTTATTTCCTATATTCCGTATCCCTGAACATTATATCAACTCTCCTATGGACTTGGGGTCAAAATGACCAGGCATATCTTTCGTAACTAATTTCTTTGCGAAATGTTTCCATCGTTGACTATTTTAGTATTCTTTGCCCTAGTTTACTTCTATTTGACCCCTTTTATAAATAAAACATTTTCCATACTTTTTATTTTCGCATTTGTATTTCTTGAACATAGATGACGATATTGCCGCCACAATTCTGTCGTCTAATTTACCTACAAAGAAGCCGAAGGTTGCACCTAAAAAGAGGTATTCCATTTGCAATAGACAATATATATTTCTATATTGTTTTACTTGTCGATCTTGCAAATTTATAACATTGTTTTGATTTTCCAGGAATAGTAATTGTATGTTACGGCTAAAGTAAAAAGATGTATCATGCGGGTAAAGAAGTTTGAAGATATTCATGGGTTAGTCATTCAGGAAGAAATGAATACCCGCCAACGTCCTCTAACCGATGAGGAAGTGAAACAATTGTTCTTCGAGGAAAGTGAGGAGAGTTCGGCTAATGAGATGCATGTTCTACTCAACCAGATGAAGAAGATTATGTGTCCGAACCTGACGTTACAGATTCTGATATGAGTGATGATTGCTCCAACGAGAAGAATAATGGAAATCAGCCATGCTAAATCAGCAAGGGTGGGACGCAGTGGAAGTTTGAACTGCGATCTCAAGCAAAGACAAAATCAAGCAATATTTTGAGACCTGCCCCTGAACCAACTCGCACTTTCTAGCGAGTGGATGATATTGAACTGTACGCTTTCCGATTGTTTTTCACAAACGAAATGCTTCATCTTCTCCTTACTCAAAGAAGAAAAGAGATCAAATAAATAGAATCTACCAAGAAAAGAACATGCAATGGTCGGATATTTCATCTGAAGAAATGGTAGCATACTTTTGACTGCTGTTCCTTATTGGTTTTTATAACTTTAGCGGTGAAGCTGTGGAAGAACTATGGAGTGAAGAAGATGGACATCCGATTTTTCGTGCAACAATATCCCTAAATAAATTCAAGCGCATCAGCAGATTTATGAGATTCGATGATAAGGTAACTTGGACAGCAAGAAGAAGATACGACAAGCTGTCTCCTTTTCTTGATGTCAGTGAAATGTTTATTGACAAAGCAGGAAAATGTTTCGTTCCATACAATATTACGGTAGGTGAGGAACAAGTTCCGTTCAGAGTATGCTGCCCATTTAGACAATTCATCAGGACAAGGCACAGGAGAAAATACAGTATCAAGATCTGGCTTCTCTGTGACTCCCGGGCTGCTTACATTTTGAACGGCAAAATGTATACACGTGGCCAGAGAGGCATAAATCAAGGTCGCAAAGTTGTTTTCAGGTTTAGCAAATTTCTACAGGGAACTGGACGAAACATAATCTGTGACACCTTATTTACTGATCGTATTTTGGGAGAAAAGCTGCCTAAAAGTGAAAGTAACAGTTGTTGGAATAACCCACAGAAACAAAAGGGAAGTCCCACCCGAACTGCAACCGTCAAGATAGTGAGCAATTTTCAGCTCAATCTTCTGTTTGATTTGGGCATTACACTGGTGTAGTCCGAGCTCAAAGTCAACAAGGCCGTTATTCTACTTTCAGCAATGCACAATGTTTGCTCTGTATCCTCAACAGACCAGAAGAAGCCCGAGATATTCATGCCCTAAAATACAACAAAGGGAGGTGTTGATATTGCTGACAAATCGGCGGCAAAATAAACCACTATTCGTGGGATAAAATGCTATCCTGTTCGTTTGTTTCTCAACGCTCTTGATATCATGTCCACCAATTCGTATACCATTTTAGTTCATGTGAATCCTTGCATTTGTGGAAAGAGACTGACAAAACGCCTAATCTTCAACAAGAATCTGGGGAAGCAGTTTACAGTCTTTCTGATGGAAAATCATGCAGATCAGCCAGGTCTATAAAAACAGTTGTCAAGTCCCTGGCTGCAACTGGAACTCGGCCACCACAGCAAGCTCCAGTGCGTGCAAGAACTAGGTTCTGTCCAAGACAAAAAGACAGGAAATACTCGCACACATTTCAATTTCATCTGCATGCACTCAAAGCTGTTTTGCTATGTTTGCGCAGAAGAAACGTGTGCAAGATACTGGATTGTTTTTGTTGTGCGCGATATTTAATATATATATAAAATGAGATACTAAACTTGCAAGTGTTTAATTGATTATTTTAGATATTCGTGATTGGGGAAATAATTTTAAATGTGCCTTTGCTATAAATGGAACTTTAAATAATTTTGAATGTATCTTGAATTTGTGAACAATAATTGAATTGTATCTGTATTTAATCTTAAATGTAACTTTCCATAAATTTAAATTTATTTTAATATGAAATTAAAAGTTATTTGTCGTAAATAAAAATTCAATATTGGTTTGATCCTCAGAGGCTAAAAGGTCTAGAAATACAAACCAATGGAAAGGTGTATTCGCTTTATTTAGATAATTACAGAATGTAATAATAATAATAAAAAATCAACTTAAAGGGATTAGATTAAGAAATATTCAGAATATCTTTTATGTTTGCTTCCTGTTTTCAGATATTAACTACTTGGGGTCATATTGACCCCAGGCACGGGAATGTGTGTGGACCATTTTTCTGTTTATATATGTGTTATCGAAAGAATTGTCTTGAGTGCTCGAGTTTGGTTTGTTAAATCAAATTTCACTAACATATTTTACAAAATAAAATAGATTAAAGAAAGAGAAGGTAATAATATAATAGGGGAGGTTTACTATAGATGATCCAGTATTAGTTTCACACTTCATAAGTATATGTTCATAAATTCCGACAGAAGTATAAAGTATAGATGTTTAACTCTTACTAAGAACGATAACCAGGTAAACAAAAAAAGGATAAACGGTTTTCAAAAACATTTACGCCGTTAATTCTTTTCTAATTTAAAAAAAAACATGAATTTAGTACATTCAGTACTTTCGGAAACTCGGATATACATTTTATACAGTGTGTAAAATTTATAACAACCAATCGGCTCTCTTAATAACAGGCGTTACTAATTAAACAAGACAGAACCAACGAGAGCCCTCGTAGCTTTGCGTGTGGAAAAACATTGAATCGTGAATTGGCCAATCAGAGCACAATATCCAAACATAACATACCAACCAATCAGATTGTATAAAACAACCTATTAAAGAAAAGCAATGTTTCACATACCTTTAAGTTACTAGTTACGTTTGTTTATAGTTACGAAAAGTTAATCAAATGTTCCGAATAAACTAAAACAGGGTTGCTAAATCGATTACAACAAATGGTATTAAATAAAATTTTGATTATCATAATTTCTTTACTTACATTGATTCCTGAGCTAGAACAAATTTTTATTTTAGCTTTACGGATTCGAATCTAAAAAGAGAACGACAGTCTATCTCACAGAAACAAACAGATGTGGAATTGAGATCCTCATATTTTGTTCTGGTTTTGTATACTTCATAAATTGAAACTCTAGCATCCGCCAAAATACTATCTCATTATCGATATCTCCGTCAAATACTTGATATAATATTTGTGTAAAGAACTGGAAATATTACTGAATTTCAATAGAGGCTGAGAGTTTCAGTAGCTTGAATCGCGATTGAAAGGATGGGTATTGAAACAAACAAGGGATTACTGTGAACTGAACTAAATGAAGGGAATAGCGATACACACTTGTAAGACAAAGTGACTTTTGGGAGGTATTAAAGATTCCCGTCAGCTACGTAAAAACTTACTGTATTTGTTATTTACTATTATTTACACCCTTACTCTCCATTAGCTTTGGCTGGAATATCTAAAAAAATAATATCTAATTGTGCAACCACTCTATAATGAAACATAGAACTACATAATACACAGAATTGTGTTTGGATTCCATCTTTATTATCACCAAATGATGAGAGAGGAAAATATAGTTCTTGTGTACCAATATATGTACAAATTACACAGAGTTTTCCAACATGCGTATTCTTCGTAGAACTTTTAGTAAGAAACATATATTATCATTTACTCATCAAATGGGATAAGAATGGCATATATTGAATACGAACTACAACTAAGAGGAATATTTTACATTTTTATTTAGAAGTTAATTATACATTATCTGTAATGTAATTATTTCTAAAAGATAATTATGAAGTACTTCTGTAATTCCAAATGATTTCTAGCCAGGCACTCCTATACATTAAGCTACTAATATCAGAAATAATTCCCCTTCAGGATCGGTGCCTTTTATTCTGTTCTCTATTTGCTGTCATATCAATTTGTAACTAGGAGGCGAATTCGCCTTTTACGATGTGTACAGCATTGGGGTATACGAATTGTTGGCGTTTAAAAAACCTGTTTGAGTACCTTAGTCCATATTCCGTGGAGACGGCAAGAGTATCAATATCCCGTAGTGGATAAATCCTAATAGAATTCATTTAAGCAAGATATTTTGTTTTCCTATGAACTCCCCTAAAATATGTTAAATACTCAGTATCGTTAGCATGTAATCATAAATTGCTTTAATATTCTAATACTGTAGTTGATATAATGTTAAAGTTTTAAGATTATTTCGATACTATGTAACGTTTCTCAGGAATTACTACGTAATGCTGGAAAACCTTTTATAAATACAAAAATAGTATTTTACGCCTGTATGGTCGGGTTTTCACAGTGGCCCAGAAGACCCTAATATCGTAACAAAATGCATTTTCTTAAATTGTTTAATATTAGTAAATATCACCACATTTAAAGCTGAATAACCACATTATCCATGAACCATTTCAGTTGTGATCGTTTTCGTCCAGTTAGTTACATTGCATCCCATGAAATTTAAAAATGTTAGTACATATTTTGGTGCAATAAAATTGCAACTATTAATAAGATTTATTGCACTATATTTCTCCACGCCTGGGATGTTTTGCAGAATGTATAATACATAATTATTTTTGGTGAAGTTTCTAGTTTCCATTATGCTACAAAGAACATCATGTGTTGCGTTCAAGTAGCGCTATGTATTGTTTGGTGAATAGAGATAATGGCTAAAAGTTGTTCAAAATTTAATTTTATCAAAACGCTAGAAAAAAATCCTTAAGTAACCTTTTCGAATGTTGCTATATTGAAATACTTTTATACTTCTCACACATGAATGTAAAAGAAACGCAATGAGCATCCGTGCTGTTTTTTGAAAACTAAAGTTAAAATGAGAAATGTACATGCATATATTTTTCCAAAACAGTCTGGTGGTAGGCTACTCCCTCCTTTTTCTTCATCTCACTCGTATCAATTCAAGCTATTGTGCAAAACTACAGCAGGGTAGACAGTTATTGCATGGAAGAACCTATGGGCATAATCCAAAAATTTCTGCAGACCTAACTGGATGCAAATTACGAAAAACACAGTAAAGATAAGTTTCAGAAATTTGTAAAATATGCAACAACCGAAAAGGCACAGGCTATATCAATCATTCAACTGTATGAGAAGGAGATAAAGATTTGTATTAATTGAAACTGGTCATGATAGATGGCCAGCTTCAATTATTGTGTTGTATTCAGTAAGACCTAGAAGTTCTAACTAGATCACTTGTGCCCAAATCTCGCTTCAGGTTTATATTTTTATTCTCAGACAGAGAAAACTAACCACTAACTGAGCAGAGGTTAATAGACAATTTGATTGTAAGAACCAGGTAATTGTTCGAAACAACCTTTGTGATAGAAAAAGTTTAATTTTGCAAGATTATCGGTAATTAGTCGAATAAGGCTAATGGAAAATCAGTCGAGAAAATACAATTTTTGGTCATTAGTAACCTAGAAAGTAGGTTGGAAAAACTTACCGAAGTTATCAATGTTCAATTAATTAAAAATACATAATTATCTTCAAGTAATTTTAAAAGGATAAACACAACCCTGCTGAATTTATTTACTGCCAACACAATTGAAAGGTTAACACAACCATTCAACGATCAGATGAATGAAATGCTGCCGCATCTTGATTATCCGTGCTCCTGTGGGAACTGTGTTCCACCTAAAACATTCAATTGGACAGAAATATTGGGAAGAAGATTCGCCACGGATTCCCGGTTCGAAGAAGAAGATTGGAAAGTAAAAGTGAAAACAATGAACGAGGTAATACCTTTACTTGAAATGTGAAGAATACCCCAGCACTTAACAAAGGTAAGTGCTAAGTGTGAATATTTAATTGTATGGTCAGTATCGTAGATGCATCGCATGTGCTAAATTTTCTGTGTTAAATTACAAAGATTTTTACGCTTATTAAATCCCTTGGGAGAGAACGTATACAATTTTTCATATGAAACCAGCTATTTTTCAATCAACTGTAAATATGTAACGATGTAGGTCTGTTGTGATAACCCATAACCCATTTGCTCGGTTAATGTAATATGATAGGTCAGTTGTAATAACCATGTACCTTGAAAACTATGATACTTTCAAATAGTTGGAATAACCTCTAAAAGTTGGATGTTATAACCGAGACTAGTTGCTAATAACTTATTTACTTTGTTGTCCCTATATTGACAGTTTAAATTGGGTTTAATCTTTTGAAAGGTTCAAATTTTATGTCAAGTCATATTTTTCTTGATCTGTAACCATTTGAACCGACTAAGGGCAAGGTAAAACAAACGCATAAAGAGCTAATTTGTCTTCGTTAAAATACTATGAAATTGTTTTCTATTTTTCATTATAAGGAGAAAAAGGACTTGTCACATAACTTTATGGGCTATTAAATAGCATATGTTTAGAATGCTGCTATTCCATTGCAGAAGACATATATTGTTATTATTTCAATTAACAAAGTACTATTGGAGATTATGGAATTACGATTTTGCACCCTGCTACTCCTTCATTAAATAAATTTAAAAAATATTCTTCCTTGAAATATTATATTTACAAATTTCTTCTTATGTTTATTTCTGGATACTAATTCCAGGGCTCATACAATTAGAAAGTAAGTCAAGGCCTTTATAAAGTACAGACAATTAGCTTTTATAGATTCACATTTGTTTCACATCGCTACGCAAAGTGGTTCGAACGTTACTGAACGAGAAAAATTCCATATTTGGCACAAAAGTTTAACCTTCTAAAAGATTAAATATATTTTCAAGTCTGATAAGTTTGTTAATATAGTGACAATAATGTAAACAGTTATTAACAACCTAGTCTTGGTTATAACAACGTACTCTTACAGGTTATCCCAACTAATTGTAAATGTTATAGTAAACAAGGTACACCGTTATTACAAACGGACCTATCATACTACATTAACCAACAAATGGGTTATTCTAATTAACAGTAATTGTTATCTTCACTCATTTGCTAGGTTCTCACAACAGACCTACCCCGTTACGTTAACCGAACAAGTGAGTTCTTTCAACGAATCAAATATGTTATATTAACCGAAGTACTCGGTTACTACCATCAACTTACCCAATTTCATTAACCGAGCAGTCAGTCATTTCAATCTACTCGCTCAGTTATTGTTTAAAGGTTATGATCGGTAGTCGTAACTACTGGCTTGGTTAACGTACCCCCAGTGGGTTAATGTAAAGTAACCTAGCAATAATAAACTACTAAACAGGGTTATAATGACCTTTTAACCTTTTTGGCTTGGTTACTGGAAAACACGAATTTGTTGTCCCTATATGTACAAACCAACTTAATTACTATTCACCTTTCTTTGCTGCTACCAACGTTTATTTTTTGAGTGCACTATCTTAGAGAAACTGAATGATGTTTTATCTTGTCAGGTTACTGGAACTTTTGAAACATCTATCTTGCATATATATTTTCAGATTTTTTTTTCGAAAAATGTTTCAAAATTTTCTGGAGTATACACTATATGATTAAAAGTAAGTGAAACACATAGTCAGTGGTTTCAGCAGCCAACATAATGGGGCGGTGTGAAGAACTCATGGACTTCTAACGTGGTTAGGTGAGTAGGCGCTATTTCTATAATAAATCTATGCCGAACCTTTCCCCCATCTAAATATTCCGAAGTGTACTGTTTTCGAAAACATTGGTAAACTTTATTTTTATATGGGCCACTCTAGTAACTTTGGACTTCGGCCCGTCACGATTCGCCTTTAGCTATTAAGTGTTAAAATCCACAACCATGCCCCTGCCGGGACCTTCAAGCCGATGTCCTACCGCCGCAAACCGCTCGACCACCCGGCCTGCTACTGTTTTCGATGTTATACTGAAGTATACACGTGAAGGAATGGGTATAACCAAACAGAGTGCAGGCTGACCTCCATGTTGACTTCCAGAGACCGTCGAGTGTGAAAGAGCACCGAAGAGCATATTCATCAATCATCTATCGCCACGATCACAAAGATACTCCAAACTACATTTATGAAATTGATTGAGGCTTTTAGCGAACACAATCGTGATCGCAGACTGCTACTATTGACCATAATGTCCTAGTAACCAGTTATTCCGAGCTAGCCAGGAAACTAAGGGGATCACGAAGGACTCTCACTTGCTACGAACTTGTAGAACCTGTTAGAACTAGTTAAAACCTAGTTGAATCTAATAACATTCTTTTGTATTCTATGCCAATTCCAAAGTTCCAACGTTTACCGCAATGCTATTAATCATACAAAGCTAATGCCTGTTGTATACTTATTAATTTATGTGCCATTCAAAAAAAGTTTAATTAAGGATTATTAGAATAAGGTTAGGCATAATAGGAACACTCAAAATGATGCAGTTTTTCTGCAATTTACAAGGGCAACTAGTCAAACTAGATTTCGTCCTTCCACTTGTGGTTTACATATATATTGTTGCAGAACACTCCTACCCTACCCTTATGCAGAGGGAGTAACCTGGTGCGGAGAGTTTGAATGAATATAATGACGCAAATCTACATTCAGCACATGTGATCAAGAATTTGAGGAACATTCCGTTGAATTGTAGGTACTTTTCTAATTGGATTTTATTTCAGGCGAGTCGAGATGACTTCTCAACGAATGAGCCTGGATAAAGAACAATAGACAGACTCATTTTATAGAAGCTGTAAACAATATCGTTTTATAGACGTTGCAAAAGATATTGTAAGAATAATGATATACCTGTGGTTCAGATTTACAGAAAATATATCTTGAAAAACAAAGACTATATTTCACCGTGGTTAAGAAGAGTGAATGAATGATACGGTTCGCAAGACATAAACGTTAATGGAAGAACAATATTAAAGTGATATTCAAGAGGTAAGTGCTCGTGATGAAAACTGGCTTGATCTTGTCCAGAAAATAATCCAATTGAAAACGTGTGTAAGCAATATAATTTGCTTGTAGTTGGAGTGATCCTCAAATATTGCTTAGAGCTTACACAATTCCTTGAAGCATACCCAACGAACAATCTACCAAAGAACACCATACAGAACGACATTATAAGGAACTCATGAACGCACTTGGATGTATAAGCTAATACAAAACCTTCGATATATCGTGGAGCCTGTGTTACGTCGATTAACTATTTTATTCGCGAGAAGGAGGCTGTACGCGTTATTAAGAACGTGGATCTAATAAACATTTGTATCTTAGTTTATGAAGCAAATTACTATTCTTACCTCATGCAAAATGAATGGGAATAATTTATAAAGTTACATAATTGTGAATCCAATTGAATTTTTATTACATAAATTTAAAGACATATCTCTTCTCCGATAATTAAGAAAATAACTAAGATGATTAGATAATATAATTCAGATGATCAAGATACGAAGCTTGCCATTTGCTTTTATGGAAACCAGATTAAAATGTAAATAGTAGACAATAATTGTTTTCTGCTTTGCTCACAAATTTTGAGGCTTTTCTTCTAACTACATCTTCAAGGTTATCCAAAAGGTGAAGCTGGTTTTGAACTTCTTTGAATATATGTTTCTTTTATATTTCAACCGCTACATACATACATACATATATATATATATATATATATATATATATATATATAATATTGAAGTTTAGTCAGTATTTAGTTATTTGATTTATCTTAAGTGACAATGGGTGTAGCATCTGTAATGCAATAAAGTAGTCTTTTAATTTATAATATACGTATTAAGAAGATTGTTCTTTTAGCTTTATCTGCTGTGTTATTTATCATCACAATAAAGTAGGTGATGTAGTCGAAAATGCTATTCTGTTTCCAGGATGTCTGGGTACTCTTTGTCATATTTCAAAAATATTAGCAACAATGCTCTTATCTTGAAACAACATGCACAAATCCTTCGAGCACAGAATTACCGACAGAATATACAGTCTTACATTCTGTACGCGTTTTCATTGCATGCCATCGTGTTGTCACTTGTTTTACTCATACACAGCATAGCTAATACAGCATTTCCAAGTAAAAGAAATCGTTCCATTCTTTCTGATTATAAGATGGTTTCTAATTTCAAAACCTTCTGTATCCTCTTGCTTTCTGTACCACCACTTATTTCTCTTTAGTTTTCTCATATATATCCGTAACAATTAATTACGTTTCCATACTGGAACTGAATGGTTATAAGAAATGTTTAGGACGTATATCTCAAGTTTTATTGGTCTTTGAATTCACATTCTTTTGTTAGGCTGTTTGAAGTGATATGTTAGGTGTAAATATGTCAATCACGATTTCTGCTAGTCCACCGATTTGCTCTTCAGCAAATATATGTCTACTACAGTTTCATTTAAAACAACTGAGTTAAACAAGCAATTGATAAGAAATTTCGACCTATGGACCAAAGAGTACAATGAACTGTTATTCATTCAGGATGTCAATTCTTTGTTTGAAGTGGAAAATATTTTAATTATGAGTTACTCGTTCTTGATAATTTTCTCCGTCTTTGTGTCAATCTATGGAATTGTGATTAATGAAGAAATGGTTGCAAAATTAAGTAGTATTCTCCTAAATTCTGCATGGGTGTTCTGTTACGTTGGGACAATATTCAAGCTAGCTACGTCACCCGAAATAACTACTCTGTGGATAGTATTGCGTTTTGCTTTCGTTTTCTATATGCCAGTGGCACGTGTATATCCCTATCGGTGCAAAATCCGCAGGTGCTAAAAGTTCAGTCAAGTTTGTGAGCCAAAAATGTGGTGAAATGGAGGATAGGTGAGACAAGTTTATTGGCAACAGCATGTAACAATTGCACTAGACGTTGGCGCGAGATGACAAGATACATGATTTTCAAACCATAAGGCTGGTGGCAGTCCTAAAACCACTATGCCCACTAATACCAACCGTAAGGTTTGTACATCATGAATCTCGCAACAGCGCGTCAACTTCTGGCGTTCCTTTTACATGCGGTTACCAAGGAACGTGGCTCATCTATCCTCAATCTCACCACATTTTTGGGCTGAGGAACTTGGTTGAACTTTTTGCACCTCTGGTGTTTAAGCTCGGATTTCATAGGTTTGTAATGTGTTTAATATATATATTCGCTTCGCTTTGCTGTGTCCTCTGTTTCCGGGCAAAGTGGCATGCTGCGCCCTCAACTTCGGGAGTTTTGTGGGATGCGGCTCCTTTATGGTAACTGGACTTTTAAAGGACTGCTCCCTCATGCTGCTCATCTGCCCCCATGTACTCCCATAAGGGATGTTTGCCCCACTTATTGTAACATACTCGTGATAGTACCCCCTACAATTCAAATTTCGTTTCAGTGGCTTAAAATGTGTTTTTAGATCGGCCATTTTGGATTAAAGATGGTGATTTTTTAACGTTGCTAATATTGTCGTGCCCTACACGTGGTAGTACACCTTAATATCAAATTCCATTTCCCTAGCTTGAACGGGCTGGAAAATGTATTTTGGGCGGCCACTTATATCCAAGATGGGGACGTTTTCAAAATGAAATACTTTTACAAACTATTCTTGATAATGCATCTTTATACCAAGTTCGCTATTTGTAGCTCAAACGGTGTGGCAAAATATTTCTTGGGGTCCGCCATTTTGGATTCAACATTGCGTCTTTGTATTCATTTTGTAGGCAATTTCTATTTTTCTAGCTATAGTCGTATAGGCTGTGCAATTTATAAAAAATAATTTGGCGGACATTTTGGACACAAAATCGCAAAATTTTTAGTATTATAATAAGGCTTTTGCGGTATAGCTATCAATTAATTTTTACTATTTTAAAACAATATATGACATATAGGCATCTCTGGCTTAGGGCTCAAAAGCATTTCTGCACTATGTCACTACTGGACTTTGTTGAAAATGTTTCTTAATTTCAAGAGATTTTTTTATCTGTGCACCGAGAAACAATTTTCTTAGAGACGTCAACATTCTCATTCAACTTAAAAGGAAAACATGTTATAATGGAAATTAGCTCACTGCATATATTTACAAACTGACATGTCCTCAATTCAAATGAAATGAAAATATTGATATCTCGTGTCCAAGGAAATTGTTTTCCGACACACAGATAAGGACTTCTTTTTTTCGTTTTAAGAAACTGCTCTTACCCTTTACAGAAATTACGCTATTGTTTATTGCTCCTAAAGTGATGAATCTTGTCTACTTGTCAATATATGGAAACCAGTGCAAAACAATAAACTTTGATAAGTTTGTGATAAGTTTAGTTTATATATTTGTTACCCTTAGAGGAGCTATTGAGTTTTAAGATTAAACACACCAAAAACACAGTTCAAGAAGGGTCATTTGTGATATATTACTATTCTATTGGTTTGCATTTATTACCGTACTTTTCCCTTTGTAGTATTTTTTCCCCTCACAAAAAATCGAACAAATTCAAACTGTCCGGCCGAGAGTATTTGTCTCGATATAAGTAAATATCAAATACGTACTGAACAGTGACCAAACCGTTTGGCGCGTTTTTGATAACATTGGCAATGAACAGTCAATTTCACAATGGCGTTATGCTTTCGTCAAACAAGAAGACACACTTTTATAATGAAGCTTCCCTGTTTTGCAATTGCTTAAGAAAGAATTAGGCTGCTACAAATAATATCCACTCCGTCCACGAATTCCTGACGAAGCTCGGTATGGTAGAATACCGTTCATAAATGTTACTGGCAACACTTTCCCTACCTATCTCACATTGGCTGTTGAAATGGTCCTGCCACTCATCATAAAACTATGACTCTTCTACAGAGCTACAGAGCTCAGAACCCCACAGTTATGGTTGTATTGCCATTGCTCAGGGACCGTTTCGCTTAAATTTATTGTGAAATATGATGTATGCAAACTGATAACTAGCTGCAAATTCATATGCAACACTTTGTAGTAATTACTTCCAGTCCTTCAAAATGTTCGAATTTCCAGAGGAAAACTGCTGTATCCAAAATTTCTACTCAGCTCGTTACATCACGGAATAGCACAAGGAACATTATAATAAAACATACTTCTTTAATACACAGTACATTATTCTGACTGTAATCCTGGCATTCAAAATTTGCATACACTAGCAATATCTTAACAGCTTAACAGATGTTTACTAAAAATGCAACACTCTTTAACCTCATATCTCAATATATAATCAGTTACAGCTCTTGTTTTATTCAATACTACTATTCCTTAAAAAAAAGTACTTTTTAATATATAAAAGCAGCTCGTCACTTATGTGCACAACGAAAGTAATATTAAAGTAATATATTTTTAAAAAAGAAGAGAACAAAATTAATCTATTTAAGATGGCATTAAAATGTCTTCGTGTACCTGAATAAAGAAATATGGTAAATTCATTAATTTCAATTTAAAATAGTTCCGAACAATATTAAATGAAGCACACATAGAAAAATTAACTTCACTTTAATGTTAAAACTATTCACCAGAAATCTGGAAACATTTTTAATGCTGTTGGGCATCTTCATATTAAGTTATATTTTCCTCTGTTTGCTGGACAGCTCTATACAATACGGTCTAAACATCGACCAAATATATCGCTACGTTGACTAAAAAATAAAGAGCGTTTGCTGTTCAAGTTCAACGGAACTGTTGTGTATGAGAAGAAATTAGTTATTTTTTGCCAAAACTAAATTTAAATGATCTTATGTACTTTAGGATCCTCGTTGGTTTGTATCAATTTTTTTTGGAAACTACTCAAGAAAGACAAAAGTCATAAGTGATAAAACTCAACCTTTACACTAGAATACTGCAGTCTATCAATAAAGTTTGAATTAGAAAACAACGTTGGTGATTTTTTAATATTTCGTATTGTTTGATGTTTCAGTATTCTGAGGATCGAATAAATCAATATCAAAATTGCGAATATCACAAATGAAAGACATTAGTAAGAAATATCAAATTAGGAGAACTAACATTAGCTTTTCATTTATTCAGGACGGAAAAGGGTGTTACCTTATGAAATAATTGAAATGTACTTTGGAAGTTATTTGAAATTTTTATTTCATCATTATGCTACAGTTGTATTCGGGCTTAAGATACACACTTACTTCGTTCGCAAAATGAACTCTCGGAATGTAAACGGCTTCGTTCTGAAAGGGAATTTTCGAATCATTTTCTTCATTTCCAAAGCTTTAGGAACCATGCCATTATCTTGGAACAAGGCACGCAAGTTGTTTGAATACACTCTAATAGGCATTGTATACAGTCTCATTCTCTTTACATTGAGTTTCAGCTTATATCTATATTCATTCATTAACCTTATGAAATATATGAAGGTATCAAATGCCAGAACATATCAGATTATGTTCGAATGTGTTATTACCATGATCTTCCCGTATGCAGTGTGGATAATACATCTGTTCAAAGCAAAAGGAATTGTTAGAGTTTTATCTTCTCAAAAACAAATTAATTCTAATTCTCTGTTCTTTGTGCTCTTGTTTCTTTCTTTAGCGCCGCTGCCTACCGTTTCTATTATTTATCCTTTTGTTTCTGATCAATCATATGGATTTTCATTCGATGTATTAAGTTTTGTTATTGTCTATTTAGCGCAAGGATCAATACTGATTCAATTCTCAACTCTATGTCTTTCTGTTAGAGATAGCTTTTCAGATGTAATGAAGTCACTAGACTTTCTTACAATGCCATTGTTTCATCAATTATCTAGCTCAAAACACACGGTTCAGTCAGAAACCGTTACAGTGACTAAATGTAATCACAGTGTACTTACTCATCTCGCCAAGGAACATAGCGAAATATATTACATTTTGGAAGAAACACATTCCTCGTTTCAAATCCAGAATTTATTGATCATTATATATTCGTTATTTGAGATAATCATGTCTTTGTTTAGCGCAATCTATGGTGTTATAGATGTAAATGCTAATACCTTTCATTTTGTTGAAATATTTGCTGTTTCTTGGATTTTCGGTTTCTTATTCCCCATATTAGTGATGACAACCGCAGCTGAATTGGCAACTTATGAGGTATTTTTTGTTATTTGTTTGTTGTGGATGATTTGTATACATCACAACTTGAATTACTAGTGTAATCAAAATATTATTATGTAAATTACTGTGTGTGTGTATGCCTAAATCTCTTGCGCAGGAGTAAAATGATTGTATGTGTGTTTTAATGAGTGTATGCAAAATCTGTGTATCTAATTGTATAATCTAAATTTCTTAAACATTATATCATTTCTTTTTTTTAATGTTACAGCAGTCAACAGAAACGCAGATCTTTGTGGCCAGAAAACCACTTTATTTCTCTCTTTGCGTTTTGTGCCTCAGCGCACTAAGCAGGCCATTTTTTTTTCTTTTGAAAGTTTGAATGTTATGGGAACTATCTGGAAAATGCAGAAAGTTATGTCTTGAAGAATAGAAATCCGTTGGAACAGACTCCTATATAGGAGACATCGTCCTCATTGTTAGCTCTCAAAGCTGAGCTTCCAAAGCATATGCAACTAGCAAGGTGTTCACTTGCTCGCTCGCGGCTCACCGATACTAAGCTGCGATGCTGGACCTGTATTTTTAAAAGAGAAAATCGTATCTCTTCGTATGTTCTGCTGCGTTACAGATACTGTGTCTTCAACCTCACAGAAACAGGTCAAGCTTCAGGTGTTCGAACAGAGTCGTCAATGACCATGCAGAAAAAGATAATTACATTTTCAAGTAACTACGGGAATAATTCATTTATAAGCAAAGTAATCCCAGTTATTTAGTTTTATATCGAAGTATTGTTTTTTTTTTTTTAGAATTCATTTAGATGATCGGACTTATAGTAGTCAGTAGTTATATATCTGAATAGCTCATAAACCCAAAACCGTATATCTCATAAACGGTTCGGTAGAGTAGAAACGTTCCCAGACGATCTTCTTAATCGAATTATTGCAAGTTATGTATGATTTTAAGCTAGACACCGTAAAATCCGCAGAACCAATGGCATATTAAATTCAGGGCAGGGTAGCCTTCTTACCTCCTTCAATTTCGAAACTCGTATATTGAGTGCTCATAATCACATTAGTAATTGAGTAACTAGACGGATATATGAGATTAGAGTAAATAATCTGCTGAGTTACTTTCGTAGGCAACCTGAATCCATTAAGAAGAAACTGATTCATTTTTTTTATTCGTATATATATATATAAATAAACTTATTCTTGTTACATTAAATTGTAATCAAGTATTCTAATTAAGAAACAGATATTGAAATAGAGTAACCTACTCCTGTTATGTTCACGATCTTTTAAAGTGTTCACGCAAAACAGAGTTCGTAATCTTCGGTTCTTTACCTGTTCGATTCCTGCATTATTATTATTATTACTATTATGAAAAGTGAGGTTAAAACCTTCACATAAAATTGAACTAGTAGCATTTTGTAGAAGAATTCAGAAGATTCAGTGTCATTTTATATATTTTATGTTTTGTCTTGATTCACCGTGATCCGTGTACTGCGACGTACAGAATTCAGACCCAATTTCTACCTAAGGACACAACCTAATATTATTTTAAGAGTCACAAATAAGACGGTATAGAATTAATCGGATACATTGTTCTCCTACCCTTTATAGAAAAACATATGGGGATAAGGATCACACAACACAAAGAGAAAAACAAATAAAAACATCTTACTTTCATACATTTGTGTTATGCTTGTAATTTTATAATGCACATTTATCATCAATTGGCCATTTTAATAACGGCTAACTAGCAGACACTTCAAATATAAAAATATATATTATTTTAAAATGATACATCCATAAATATATGCGCCCCAATGGAGTTTAGGTAGGTGATCATGTGCTCATTTCTCTAATGATTATTTCTTCAGATCGCTTGACTATCGTCTCAGCAATAAGATAGTATTACAATTGTTGTATCCCATTACATTCTTTCACGAAATGGTTACAATTGTCTTGGAGAGATAACATTATAAAACTTACATCAGTAAGTAAGGGTAGAATGGCAGGGATAATGCCATAGTAACTGGTCAGTTATCATTTCGAAATGTTGGTTATAGAGCTACGAAACATATTAACTACACTAAAATGGAATATAAACAAATACATATATTTATATATTTTATAACTGTATGTCTAATGCAATTATATTCTGTGACACACTAAGTTCACAGTCTCATGAATTAATACGCGACCTCATTTGCGTATTATCGGCGACATATTGCTTACTGTCTCGAAATTGGCAGTTTTGATTGAGGTTTATTCTACTAAATGTAAAATAAATTATTGTAATGTTATATTTGGTGTTCATTAGATCCAAATAGGTTCTAAAACTTACTGTGTGGGGAGGTTGCAAACTCCTTCCAGTGGGGAAACTGAATTTAATAATACAGAGAAAGAAATGGGAGGTTCAAGGCGATCACTCCTAAATGGAACTTTAAAATTATTACCGTCATTTTTAGTCATCCTATGGACTCTCGACTTTCTATTCTTCTTTATGTAGGACGTGAGGGATATTTATCGATGAACATGGATTACATCGATCTTTATACGATGAGCGAAATGTTGTCAGTTGCGACTTCCTAATTTAATCAAAATTCCAACTTTGAATGGACCTACACTGTAGTACAGAGGTAGGACGAAACTTGGTTTATGAATGTCCTGACCCAGAGTATTAACACCCTAGCAGAACTGAAGGAAAGTTCCAATAACAAAAGTTAGGTCGTTTTAACATAATTTATTGTAGACTTGAAAGATAAAAGACCCACAAGAATATTTTAAAGTATATTAAAAACACATGCATACACTATTTAACTTCATAGCCAAGACAGGCTGCCACAGCATGACAAATTAGAATCAATATTACAACTTATATCGGCCATAAATTTAACTCTCTTTTTTCCAAATTATTCATATTTAATTATTTGTAAATCTTTCCTGCCGACAATATTCAATTTCAATCTGACAAACTGGATTACCAAATAAAAATACCGAATTTCCATTTAATGAGTAGGATTACTCCCAATTCTGCATATGTACCGAGATCCAATCAAATAAATTAGTAATTTTCTCCAAATTGCGTCGTATCATCATACAATCTGCTATTTATACTTATATCAACATATCTTTTACAATTCCATTCATATTTATTATGTTAACAATGGCATATAAAATTAAATATTTAAATTCAATTTCTATTTACACAATAATGTAAACATAAATAAAGTCTTTAAAATCTTAAAATGAATAGAATTGCCATGTTTATTTACTGCCACACATCGAAAACAACCTTAAGTACGTACAACGTTACAAACTTCCCATATCATATATAACGGCAGTACCTGTGTTACTATGTAAATAGGTACCGAATTTTATGTTTAATGCCGTTGAAATTTGGTATCGTTGTGTGGTAATTAATATTTTATTTAATGGAGGTTTAAGGCAATTTAAAGTAATTTATTCCATTGACATTGTTGGTAATTAAGAAATTCAATATTAATGTCAGAATTTTCATTTGTATTGCTGCTTAAATATTAAATAAAATAAAGTGTAATATGAAATTTAAAATGAATGATCAAATCTAAAACTTTTAAACTGAAGATGGAAGTATGATGTCATGCCTGATTTAATATATGTCGAGCTTGTGAGAATGTCTAACTTATTATGTGTAGTTGGAAGATAGCGGAATTTCTGTTAAGTGTGTGCAACAAGAATATGTGAAACAGCTTGAAGAGTTATATATTTAATGAAGATAAAATTGATTTTTAAAGCCTGTAGAGAGATTAAATTAATTTATAATACAAATTAGTTTGCTCTATAATGCAAATAATGACAATGGTTTTGTGAACTCATAATGTTAAAGAACATGGGAAGGTATAATAAAGTGAGCTGTAACTTTAGTCTCAGAGCTATATGCTAATAGGATTTGTATTGCTATTCCCTGTATTTTGTTCCAATCTACAGATTGCCCTTTTAGAGTAAAATAGTAAGAGTGATTTATATATCAAGTATCGCCTCACATCAAGTTCGGAAGCCGGGCCCATAGAAAGTAGGCATCTTGATCAATTCTTCAGTATGTTTATCCTCACGCCTTCGTATAAAATCTCATTCATCTGTTATTCTATTCAGCTGAAATTATTTTTACTACAATGGTTTTTGAGTTGGGATTAGTCAGTAATATTTATGGAAGTGGATAGCCCTTGGAACATAGATACCGACGAGCAGAAAAAATACATACACGAGACAATTGGACTGGGATGTTTTGCAATTCACGTATGCAATTTGAACACTATATAATATAATCGAGAAGGCAAAAATCATATTATTGAAATCGTGCAACCAAAAACAGATTATGGGATAAATGCAAAATAAAACGATTTTGAGATACGGTTATTGCATTTTGCATTTGAATTCCTAAGAAAAATAGTAACAGAAATTCAAAAACCAACAGCAACAGAAAGTTTAAATAATCCACAAAATGCATGTACAAACATAAATCACTCAAATAATAATTTGCTGTTTTTCTCAATAATTCTACTCAAAACCTATCAAGTTTGTTTCTTGATCCTACAGCAAACCTTTAATAGCTTGACGATAAAAAAAATCATCAATATTTTTCAAACGTACTAAATTTAATCACCCAATTTACAATCCTAATAATTTAGACAGTTTCCAATGTACAAAACAATTATATGTCTTTTCAGCGTTAGTACACGTCTCTCCGGTACTCCATGGTAAAACCCTATACCTTTTTAACGTTTTGACAACGGCTAGTTTTCGTGGCGCGTTTCTAAGAAACGGCAGTATTTTTACGGGTTTTACATTATAATAATAAGTAACGATAATGGGACGGTGGTTTTATTTTCTACTAATATGAAGTTTCATCTTAAAATAAATTAAATCACTGCAATTAGAAAATTATAATATGGTTCTATAAATTGGCTATCAATATTCCGCTTTTTCGATATCGAAAAAAGGTTCTAGGACTTATGTTGAAGGATGTATCTACTCGTTTCACTTATAAAATTCACTGATGCAATGCTGTATCTTTATTTTCATAAAGCAGTCAATGATCCAAAGAGCAAATATATAAAATTTGTATATACAAGAATTGAAATTGAATCGGTATTTGTTAACACGAGGTCAGTCATGAAGACTAAATAAATGGTTTACTAAAAAGAAACCCTGTAGAACTCTAATCACATGCTGAACGGCTCATGCTATAAATTATGATATTATTCTACATAGCCATAAAGGTGCTAGTGGGGTTAGAATGCTGGTGTCAGTCAAGGACAAAGTTAATTCAGAGATAATTTTCTTTTGTGTAACTTTCAATGATTATAAATGAAGTAAATTTAACAAAGGGGGTTAAATTATGCAGTATCAACATTATTATCAAACTAAGCCGCAAGCAAGGTTCATTGTGGAAAACAAATAGCAAATCAAGTGACATGGCGATCAGCTGCAGGACTGTGCATTTCAGCAGAAAACAACTGATTTAGATGATATATTTCACGTGCAAAATGTTTCACTTAAATGAATCGTGTGGCATCTCAATCGCATTTCTAGACTTACTATTTGAAGGTTGTCGAAGCAACCATTAGATACAATGGGAAGGTGGGAATTCACATTTATCTCAGGACGGGCTCATCCTACTAAGATGATCTAGACGGCTTTGCATTTGTCTTTGCGGAATCTTTCTAACGACACTTTATTTACCTTCGTAATTTTAGTAGTTAATGAATTAAGTGCTGTCGAGAGACAGATGTGATACAAAGCTTCAAACCTTTTGTTGCTGAAGTCTAAAAGGCTTAACACAAAAGGCTACTGTAGGCGAAGTACGATCTGTTATAAAATTTACTTTCATTTTCGGGAAATTTAGATTTTATTTTCAAACATCTCACCAAAAAACCGCCTCCAATGAAAAATTGAGTTGTATGGGGACACCCATGTAAAGAAGTCTAGCTGATTACCGCTGCTGCACGGGAGGCCGAAGAACCGAAACAAGCGAACGGTATATTAAGCGCCGTACCCGATTTAAAATGATAAACGACTGTAACAGAGTGCGGAAGCAATATTGTCTCTTAGTAGCATATAAAGCAAGAAGGCATAGTTCCTTACTTTTATCGTTATAGTAAAAATAATCGATGAGTTACTATTAGGTTATCTATATCCACTAATTCAACTAAACTACAGATGAGAAGGTATAATAAGTCCAGGGCTTAATAAGTCCAGTTCCAAGTTGTATCCGTTTATTTATCGTAAACATATTAGTTTTCAGGAGTAGGGATTCTCGTGTTGTTGTGTCGTTATTAGTTCATAAGTTGGGTCAAAGCGATTCCTTCTATTGAGGAACGGTATATGTTTGAACGCATCAGGGATTTATTATTTCTTAAAATGTACTGGTGAATAAATGTGTAACACTAGTTACCGACGACGCAGTGTTACAAGGCAGAAAAGATGGATATTATAGGGACATGATTGTCACTAGCAAGATGATATAAGATTTGATTAATCACAGCAGTCGAAGAGGAGCGCACACCACTACATAGTACCAAGCAACATCATATACACCATCTCCACCAAAGGAGACGTAGCAAAAATGCTTCCTTGGTGTTTTCTCGCTAATCATTTCTTGATGGCAGGTTGAACAATGGTTAAAAGGTTTTTCTCAGAAAATATATAAGGAAGTGCAACAACTTATTCAAGAAAGACGGAACCAAAATGGAATTATATGAGATCGGACGATTAGAATTTGGGCAATTGCTTTAAATAAGGAATTGGATCCAAATAATATTTCACAATTCAAAGTATCACTGTCGTGGATTAGAAAGGTTAAAGAAGGAAATAATATTGTTTTACGAAAATTATTAGATCGTTCATAAATGAACATGTTTTGCGAAAAACTGCAGATGATTTCGCCGCTGAAATAACTGTGTCCATCGTAAGCTAAGGTCTCAATTCAACTCACGTTTTCAATAGTGATCAAAGTCGATTTGACAAAGCAATGCATTCGGGCAGGACTTGGGAAATGGAGGTTAGTAAGAATGTGTTTTAGCATGATATGAGCAACGGCGACTACTTACTCCTATATGATAATGCAAGTTATTTCAATGGACGATACGCTCTTATCGCCAAAGTTTCTGTTGTCGACAGAATCCACAAGAAAACTCACTGATAGCAAGACGGACTAAGCAGCTAATAGTACAGCTATTGAGTCGAAAATAAGACGTAAGTGGAAAGAAAGTATTCTTCAACAAGAATTTCGATGAAATATATCTTACAGTCGACTGGATCATGATTTATCCATGGTCGGAATTTATTTATGGTCTTTATTACAACAAAGATGATGATTTATTCTATTCTAGTGCAATGATTGGTTTTCAGTTTCAAAAGTTATTAATACCTCAAAAATGCAGTGGACTTATTCAATATTTTGATGTTGTATTTTTGGTTCTGGTATAAACATTTTTACGTTTATTTACAGATACAGCCATACCAATTGATTATTTTAATATTTGGCTCCGTCACAGTTTTGTACATTTAAAAACTTTTGACCGATTTCAAATTTAGTGTTCTTCGGTTTAAGAACTTTATGAAAAATAGTTTTTCTTGTCTGGATATTTATACTTGTCAGAACCGAGTAGTTCTGGTTTGTCATCTTAAGACAATAACCGTCAGAAGACACGTAAATGCCGATGCCCAACCCAGCACAGTACGCGGCAAAAGGACAAACAACGAAAGTTCATAGGAAACCGAGTTCTCCATGTTCGGTTGACTTAACTTCGTTCTTTTACTATCTTCGCAGCTACGAGAGGAGATATGTTAGCGAAGTCTTTCATTAATCAATTCGATAGAGAAGCATCATTGTCGGTATTTCTCGCAGCCAGTGGATTCATAAAGTGCTTTTCGTATTGAAAGGACAAGCACAATCGTGGTACCAGTCTAATCTAGATAAGTTTCAAAATTATGAAAATTTCTGTCATCATTTCCACAATATTGGAAGGTATAACGAGTGCACGATTGGCCCAGTTCAAAACAACCTATTATAATGGAAAATGCGTTGAAAGTTTAAAAAGGATTGTGACAATTCGGTAAAAGCAGATGAGGGAACTGGATAATTGGAGTTCGGAAGAACAAATATGCTATTGCGTTTTATATCTATAACCCGGAACTTTTCAAAACATGTTTGCTACAATAAGCCATCTCACGTTACTGAAAGTCGTGGCCGTTATCAGAAAGTTGGAGGTTATTCCCGATGAGACATGGGAAGGTAATATAAAACGTTATAGAAAAAAACGATAGAACTCCAAGAAGAAATTGGTCAAGACAACGCCAGTAAATGAGGTAGGGAAACGCCCAACACAGAAAAAGAAGAACCGGAGCGTACACAATCATGGGACAATTACCGGGGACCATCGAGGGGAAACCGGAGTAGATGTTACGGCAGTTGGAGAAGAGGTTCTGACAGATATGAAAGGAAGAAGTGGCCTAGACGTTGGAGACGTGTTTCGGAAAGTGACAGCAAATCTAATGAAGAGACTGCTCCCGAATCAAGTGGATGAAAGAACCCAATAATAGACCACATGAACCAAAGAAACGAGATAAAAAAAACAGACTTAAGGGTCCAAAGGAACGGCGGTCAACGTACTGAAAACAGGGATCCAGTAAACAATCAGGTTCCTGGAAAACTTGTAAATAAGGTTACAATTGTATAATGCATTAGTTAAGAATGTATGAATGAAAGATATTGGGTGTCGGAATGTGAATGTGAGGAACACGAATGTGGACTTGAATAAGATAACCTGAGAATGATGAGGACAAGTGTAATTCCCATGCGAGTACAGGGTATCGTCGTGAATTGTCTGGTAGATACGGGTGCAGATGTGACTCTGTGCTCGGGAGGTTTATGAAAACGCCTGGCACAAATATCCCCTAAATTGTCGAAACGAACTCGGAATGATATTAAATAAATGGATTTTTCAGGAGCATGGAGGCTAAGCATCCAAGGTGAAACTTGTATCTCATTTGTGGCCGGTGATGTTTCAGTTCCTCACGAAAGTCTGATTGTAAAAGGTTTAAATCAAAATATCATATCAGGTACAGATTGGCTTACCAGGTATAAGGCCCAGGTCGATTTCGAATATGGCACCGTTATACTCGACGCAGGAGGATCCACGGTTAGACTAAATGTGACACCACTAAAATACGCTAAAAACAACGAAGATGATCAGCTCGTTAGGAGAATTATAGAGACGGTTGAGCAGAGGAAAAATAGGTATGGTATAGAAGAGGTTTGGGGATGCCCCGAAGGATCATGCGACCTTGGAGATGAGAGTAGAAATGAGGAAGTTCGGCCCGTCGCTAGTTATGGAATTCGGAAGACGCGACTGGTGGAAGAAGATGGTGCTGGATATAGGAATTATTAACGAAGAGGCCATAGTGCTTATCATTTTTACAGTACACATTAAAATTATCGAAATGCAAATACGGGAGATTTTTAATGCTTGGAGCAGTTAAAAAAACGTATTATTAATATATTCGCTACAATATTGTTTCCCGAATGTCTAGAAAACGATATTCGGGATTTTTGTACGTTATATCTTCGTCTTACACAAATTACCAATCCAAACAAATCGGGAGGATTTTTTGCTTAGTACGACCTTATACAGTCAAAATGTTGCTTACCTAAATAACAGAGTAAGAAAATACCAAACCCCCACTTCAGAAATATTAAATAAAATGCAAATAGTACCACCTTTACATTCT
Organism: Lepisma saccharinum; assembly: GCA_022664845.1. Classification (NCBI taxonomy): domain Eukaryota; kingdom Metazoa; phylum Arthropoda; class Insecta; order Zygentoma; family Lepismatidae; genus Lepisma; species Lepisma saccharinum. The sequence goes on along the minus strand of JAGDQP010002346.1, from coordinate 62,321 downwards.
AAGCTCTTCCCTCTTAGTTAAAATGTGGTCATAGTTGTTCGCAGATCAACAACAAGAAAATAATAATTCTAGTGAAATTAGTGGACAGTAACCTGCAGAAGAAAATGGCGGTAGAAGGTAATACAGCAACTGTTAAGCCGTCAGGCCTTCAAAGAATATAACTGGTGACGCCTACGACGGACAAGTTAAGCGAGGAACTTTCTTTATCTGTATCTTCTAAAGGGACAAAGGGGGAACTAACTGTTCATAGTAAAAAATTTAGATGATACCTAAATTGTTGGAAAATAGCACATTAAAGACGGGAATGTTACGTCCATACTAGTTAAAGAACTAAAACGACCCAATGTGTAAGTGAGGTTAGAAGTAAAACAAAGGAAAGGAAATAAGGTTCTCATCTGTGGTTCTACAGGGTCAAGTCAGCCCATAGAGAGCAAAAAGAAGAGCAGCAGGATCATAATTTTTACGCTGAAGAAACAGAAATAAAAATAACTTCTTTTGTGACAAAATACAAAGGTGTGCTAATTTTACAGAATAAAAATTAACAAGCGAAGAAAGACCATAACTATAAATAAACTTGAAATCACTGTGTCTCAAGATGAAACATATAATAGCTTATCTAAACTAGAATACACCAGAGGTTTTCAGTGGTACTATTAGTATCATAATATCTGTACATGTTTGTTCTTCCTTTATGATCCAACACATTGGTAGTATCTGTATTAGTAACATTCGTTATACAAGAAGTTATTACGAAAAAAAAATAGTTATTCAAGAATTTAGACCAGAAAACATGTAAATAATTAAACGGATATAAATTATGAAAATTACATAGAAAGATGTAGAGTTTTTAGGCGATAATGCGCTTTAAATATCTGTAAAGGCATCTCACAAGGTTGCGGGATGTGCCGTATTTTTGTATTCGCCTTCACACCAGTTTTGCGCAAATTAAATCGGTATATTCCAGGTATCACACACGAACTAGGAATGAACTAGAACGCGAACGTGCAAGATAATATCTCCCCCATATATATATATATGTGAGTTAAGCACTGAAAAATATTGACATTCAAAACAGAGCACCCATGTGCAAGAGAGTGGCTAATGTGCTATGAAATGAACTCACTTCATCTGCAACAATGAGTATACTACAATTTATAAAGTTAATAGATCCAATAGTACCATCTGACTCGACTCTTTGAAAAAAAAATATTTCCCATATTCGAAAAATGTTTTGCTTGAGTTAACATATGCTTATGTGAGCCATAAACCTTTTGAATCATATAGCGTTAAAGAAATTTGTGAATAAAATACTGTTAAGAGAAAGTTCTAACTTACTCTAGTGATTATTACCTCCCCCTTACAACACTAATGTGAGGATTATGCGAGTCTCTACGACTTAGTGCTGTTACACCAACGCTACATAATCTATGTTAGAATTTAGTGCATAAATATTAGACTGAGAATGATGTTTTGAAACCAAAGGGTATCTTTGTAAGCAGCATCAACTGTCCTTAAAGTGAAAAGACTGATAATTTACCACATGGATTACTAGAATATTTATCTTCTAATAATGTTTGGCAACAATTTAAAATCAAGGCAACTCGGATAGATTGTGCAAATACTACACAAATCTCATTTTCGCTACTTTCTGCCTACACTACTCAAATTAATTTTAAATTAATTGCTCAAACACTGTACGAGGCATGTTCAAGGGAATACCGACATTTTTAAACTGAGTCCCAAACGACACAGGGAGCGAGCAACGGCTACTGAGGGCACCTAACGGCAGGCTTCTACAACATCCATTTTACTCGTCTCGCTAAAACGGCTTGTCGACGAGCTCCAGCCGTTGAAGGGAGCACATTCACAAGCTTTTCGTCAGATTAGTGACAAAATGGTTTGTTGAATGTTGAATACCTGCGCGGCGCATCGTCATGGTGTACCATCCAAGTCTAGTTCCCACGATATTCAGGCCTCTTCCTGCGCACAGCATCCCTCAAACGCACTAAAAGTTCCTGGTACAACTGTGTGTTTACTATCTGACCACATCGTACAAATTCAAATGGACAATGCATTTCCAATCAAAACACAACCAACATCACCTTGATCTTTGACCGACTCATGTGTTCTTTAATGACAAGGAGACCCTTTCACCATCCACTGGGACGACGATTGCATCTTCGTTTCAACATCATACCCATAAACCCACGTCTCATCTCCTGTTATGAAGTTCTTAAGGGGACTGTTGTCGTTTTTTTATTTTCTGCTAATATTGTTTTATTGTTAATGATCATTATTCCAAATATCAAAAGAGACCACGTTTGTTTGCTTGATAGTGACTTTTGTAAAATATACAGCCATTAATTATAAAATAATTAGCAATTAATTAGGCAAATTATCAACATGGAGTTATACATAAGCCCGGAATTAACATCCAACGGAAACATATGATTCCTTCAACTGTATTCTACGAAATTAAATACTTCACAAGACCTTGACATTTCTAGATAATATAATTTATTATATATAAATAGACACATATTAAATTTAACTATTTGTGTACGATAAATTAGACTTTGTTTTTAACCGTTGTTTCTGCAAAAGCTGTCAATAGTTTTGATAATTTTCTTTTTGGAATTACTGAAATGATAATTTGTCTTTCATTTAGAACTATTTTCTACATCTTTAACCGTACGAACTTAACAAGGTACATGAAAAACTTACGTACGCTGTAATTATTATTCATTCTCCCCATTTATACCAATACGCTAGCGCCACTCCTAAGGGTGACGGATTCTTCCATGAACTACTAACAGATTTGACAGTGTTGACATCGGGACAATTTTGTTTCAAGTTCTGTAAGGGATCGCAGGAGACTGGATTTGGCGAAAGCGTGGATCTAACATCAAAAAAGTAGAGCTAGTGTGGCACGGTCTCGTCAAAGACTAATTCTGCACTATCCCAAAATGCATCTTTCAAAATTCCACAATGATCTGATATGATATGACACACATCCACTCAGGGACAGTTGCTGTGCTCATCACTGTTATTTCAAGAAATATAAAAGAGTAACTAATTTTATTGCAATTTCTATAGCAATGGACGAGAACACTGATATGAAAGATGGCACAACTTCCTGTGTTTATTCGAAGTGTGGATTAAGACTCGATTGTAAATTATGAACCGGTACCTATAAGAGACAAGATTACAGCAAATGATATTTTCGTATCTTTCTAGCTGATATGGTGGGTGCGTTAGATCGTCCATTTTCGCTTTAATTCAAAATGGATAAAACTTTCATTCCTAACTTAATGTTTTACGCTTGTTGTCTGCGTCCGGCCCGTTTTCCGTTTGTCTTAATTCTTTAGTTATTTACGTATCCCACTGTGCATATAATAGCAAATAATGTACAACGTAATCCCCCATTCATTAAGGTATTCAGAGTCGAGACATTGCACAAATTCTGCTATTCGAAACAATTCAAATAAGACGGCATTGATTTGTGCAATTTAAACACGGAACATTTGAGTTTTTGAACTTTCAAAGAACTTAAACCTAAAAAAGAAAAAAAATAGTGCGTTAAAAAACTGAAAAAAATAATTTATAATATTCTCAACGGATACTAGTAATAACACTATTACTTAATACTATAAGAGCGGCAATATATAACTGACTAAGCACCAAAATCTTCGTTATACGAAAAACTAGTTTTTCTGTAGGAAATGCCCATTAAAATTACTGTTCCCTCATTTAAATGGTTTCATTTTTTATTACTTCGAGGTCAACTATCGTCTTATGTTACATATCATCGCCTATTTTACAATATCGCCTAACAATCATTTTGGGCAAAATAATTTCTCCAAGTTGAGAATCACATTTTGTCAGCTATCCCCGAAATAGTTTTAAATTTCCTTACAAGATAGTGGTGTAATGCCAACAAGTATAGTACCGCATATTCAGAACTTAATATGGTATGTTGAGTATAACAGAATAGATTAAAAAAACACCTCAGAATTGACATTTATGTTTCTTAACCCATTATATATTTCAACTTTTCAATTATATCAATCGTCATGGCTTAGGTGGCAGCGCCTTTGACTACGAATCCAGCAGCACAGGTTCGAAACCCGCCCACGATGCTGGGTAATTTTTAAATCGTACTCCCATGTATGGCGCTCTGAGGTGCGCTCAACCCCATATCAAATTGAGTACAGGAGTGTCCTTGGTACTCCTGGGCACCTTGGGAAGGTAAAGGTGGTCGAGCGTGAGACTGACCACCCCACCTCACTTCGCACCTTAGGTCGAGAATATGTGGAACGCTGTCTCCACAATCCCTATACGCCATTTACGGTGCGTGCGTATCGCACACGATACACCTGGTACCGCTGATTCAGGCCAGTTCTTGCACCTTTTACTTTAACCATGGACTGGACTAAATATTATTGAGGATACGCTGGCTCAATGCTAGAGCGCAGACATTTGGTTTGGTGCTAGAGGTTGTCTGTTCAATCTATGTTCATACCATGTTGACTCTGTGGTGGACAAAAAACGTGTGCGTGTTTTTTTCTGAGTTCTTCTGTTTCCCCCACTTTCTTCATTCTCATCATCACTCATCCAACCTGAACCAAAACCTGATTCTATGGCTGGAATCAGGACTGTTCCTTTGCTTCAAATGCAGTTCAAAATTCGCCATAGCCGGAAGACTGCACGCAGGCTGCGGACCGTTTTTTTATTTCTTTCTTTGCAAAATGCGATTTCTTTCATTTATTTTGCCGTAAACAGATGGAAGGGTTTTTATTTTTGTGCTTCTGGCCTTGTAGACAACAGACAGATTTCCGATGAAGACAAGACACGAAATAAGTAAGGAAGGAGAACGCAGCCCGTGGCCCTAAAATCCACCTCCCCCCCTCCCCCCACTTTTTCGAACATCTGGTAGTAAATTGAAAATGAACGAGTCAAGTCGTAGGACAACTTCTATTATACAATACTTCTTCCTACATTAGTTAACAACACTACCGCGAACAGTTTGGGAACAGTTCCGAAAACTACCAGCAGGCGGTGTAAAAGTCGTCGAAACGGGTTCCACCTAGCGTCTTAGAAACATAATACATCCTTAGTTTAAAAGCTTTAAGGACGTTTTGATTGACATTTGCAGTGGAAATCAGTTTCTGACTGATCTCAACACTGTTCTGTTTCTGAACCTCAGTCAACAGAACGGCATGGATTTTTCCCTAATCCGACGAACAGCTTGGGCACACGCTCACTTCAGTGGCTGTAGGTCGGGCAGTAATGGTCAAAGCGAAACGAGGCAAACGGAAGTTTGTTTGCTAAACATGCCGCTAGGTGCGGTCACTAGTCGCTCTCTATACCACTTGACGCGCTATTTCAAAAGTTCGGTCTTTTCTGAACACACCTCGCATTATGATTTAGTCAACAAACAGCAAATATCAATGGAATTTTATGGGAATTCCCTAAAACTACATAACATATATTTGCCAGAAAAATACAAGACAACAATTAGCAGACTATTATGAGTAAATGTATTAAGTTTATTCGTTATAAAATAAGAAAATGCATGATAATTGATTAGTTTGTAACTCTAGTGATGTTATGCGATAGCAATTGTATGTTACATATTTTACTATAATAAATAGTATTAAAATAGTTACATAGCTTGCGTGCCAAGGTACAGAATTATAGAATTAACTGGTATCTCAATTATATTCTTGTCGTCGTGGTTACATTTTTTCAATGTTCGCAATACAATGTGTTTAAGCAAAATTTCTTGAGAGAAAATAAGATTTGTTTCGGTTCAATTCTAATATTTTGGTATCCATAGGTAAACATTCTTGAGTGTGTTATTTTAGAAAGAGAATTAACGTTATAAAAATGTTTTTTTAAGCAATTGTTGTTTTTTGGTTGTTTTTTTTTTTTGTAATTTACAGCTGTCTATTTATTTACAGGCGAAACGTACTGGAAAATTATTTCTCAAGTTGGTGAACCCATCACTTGACTCAAAAACAAAGGAAGAGGTAAATAAAAATTAAATTATTAGAATTAAATCTTTAAGTTGCGCTTTTTCTGATGAATTATCCCAATTTTATATTTCTAATTTAAGTGAAATGACTGACATACGAAATCATATTAAGTTAATGTTGCAAATTAATGGCACTTTAAATATCAATGTACCGTTACTAGTACAATCAATATCAATGTTGATTACCTCGATATTTTACACAAGACAGAAACAAAATATATGGTAATTTCGCTTTTATGATTTCTGCCTATAACTTCTTTTAATTGAAAAGATATAATATTACGTTTAAGAAGGAAACTTGGGTTCTACATATCAACTTAAATGTATAAAAGGGATAATAACTCAGATGAGTAAAGATATGAACTGTATTTTTGTGCCTCCAATAAATATTATTCTGCAAATTAGAGAAATAGCGTTATAAGATTTCAAGGATTTCAGAAATAAAGTAGGCTCTTAGATTAAAAATGGAGCTTTCAGAAAGCAAACCCAACACCCTGGAAACGCTTTTTAATATTCAAAAGCTTGGGAAATGGAGACCAAATACACATTTAAGGGGGTTGCTTCTAAGGTGTAAACTTATGTTTCAGAAATCTTTTAATGACCATATCTTTTATGTTAAATATCTTGTGCTTGAAATATTAGCATCGGAAGCAGACCCTTTAATATCTGGTGTAGTAAAAAGTAATCCATTATTTTGCCAATAGAATACTTCAGTGATCTGTATATCGCGTTGTATAAGTCCGATCGGGTTCAACGAGATGGCGTTCAAACGATGAGATTGCGTACTACAAACACTGTTCAGATAGTTGTGATGAGTTGACTTAGTGTTATGTGAGCGCGTGTCAAAATGGACACTAGCAAAGAGAAAATACGCTATATTTTACAGTTTTTCTTCGATAAAGGCGAAAACGCAAGCCAGGCGGCTGCAAATGTGAATAGTGTTTATGGTCCTGATACTGTAACAGCCAATCACGCGCAATTTTGGTTTCGTCGATT
>JAGDQP010002346.1:15514-55278 GCA_022664845.1 Lepisma saccharinum | reverse complement strand
CATCGATAGTGACTCGCCAGAAGCTCCGGGAGCTTGGTTGGGAGGTTCTTATGCATCCACCTTATAGTCCGGACCTGGCACCGAGGGATTACCATCTGTTCCTGTCCATGGCGAACACGTTTGCTGGTGAAAAAATCGCTTCAAGAGAGGCTTGTGAAAATCGATTGTCTCAATTTTTTGCCAATAGGGACAAGGACTTCTATGAGAGAGGCATCATGATATTACCTTCCAAATGGCAACACGTTATCGAACAAAACGACGCATATGTGACCTAAATTGGATCATTCTAACTATGGTAAGTCAAGCCTTCAATGTCATGCAAAAATAATGGATTACTTTTTACTACACCAAATATATGAATTTCAGGAAGAATTATACCAAAATTATTCTAACAAACTAAAGTTTATTGTTTTCTATCAAATATTAGAACTTGATAGTTAAGTATGCGTATTTCACACATCATTTTGAAATATTTATAAATTAAAGCAAAATTCAAAGTAATGAGTAAAGAGTTCATATATACAGTTGCGTATGCGAGCTATATCCATAGTTGTTGCCATTCTAAAGATGGTAATTTTGTCATGGCAAATGATTTTAAATGTAAATCGGGTTAGGTGATGTATGAACACGAAATTAAAGGCAATTTCTTACTTTTGGGTACTGGTAATTGCCAAACTTGCTTTTGGCTGATCTTCTTAATGTTTAAGGTTTAATCTAAGGTTTACATTTCTATCTTCAAAGGAATTTCTGGTAGGTAAATGTTGGATTTATAACACAGGAAAATTGACAAACGTCGTAACTGGGACTCGAACCCTGATATCAGCTTGACTGGCGGTAGATGCTATCCATAACACCACTACGGTACTGTCAATTCCCTGTGTATACATAATACACCCCACACCTTGACTTTCTCCTTCCCACCTTGAAAAAAATCTCTAAATATAGGGAGTACTTGCAGTTCATAAGCAGCTACTAGAGCTGGGAAAATGTTAATGCATAAGGAGTATTATATATTCCTAGAGAATTGACGTTGGTGGTGTCGTGGGGTGTAAAGGATAGCATACTCGGCCGGCGACTGAGATATTTGAATCGAATATTGTTTATTCTAGTGTCTTGCTTCAGATTGAAAATGAATATGGGACTATCTGTTGCCACCAATATACTCTTAATTTATGTATGTCCATTGCATAATGTTGTATTGGCTGCTTGGATATTGAAAGTCGGTAGTTCAGTTCAAATTACCTGTGGTTAACCGAGAGTGCCATTTTAACCTTAAAATTAATTTCTGGAAAATGTTGCGATTGCAAAGCTTAATCAAAGGTTTTTCACCATATGTTTATCAATATCTTTTGATGCTATATTGTAATGTTATTGTTGTAGCAGCTATTTGAAGAGACAAATCAAAAGCGTAAAATGTTTGAGTTTACTATTTAATTTTTCTCATAAAGGTAATCCTAATCTGCATATCAATCTACCATTAGATTCAAGTTTTGTAAAAGCGAAAGATCGTTAAAACTTGCATGTGCCATTTTTGTTGATTTTAATGTTAATTTTGATAATATGCACTTGAAAATTTTATAACGTTATTGAACATAATCACCATAATTTTCAAAATTATATTGTAAAATAGAATATTCCCGGATTGAGGGTCAAGACTGCATAAAACGTACATCTTATAACTAATGCCACCTTCAGAGTACCATTAGTGTTTCTTAATATTTATTATTTGAAAATGCTAATGAAGTGTTTCACTTTGGAACCAAAAATTCATATGAATGTTCCGTGTGATTCGTGATGCTGGTTTAGTAAAATTCACGCACTGCCATTAATCAAATTCTTTCTTATTTTAGGAATGAGCATTATTCAGCAAGGCCTACTACAGCCCCCTTTTTATGATAAACGTACTTTATGAAACTATACTTCAAAACGGATGTAATTCCTTTTCGTTTGTTTAAGCTTTCTTAAACTTCCGAACTGATTTAAGATGTTGATTCATTCTTCTGAAAATTCCAATTCATACTTTGAAGTCAATTTTGCTAATGTTTTAAACATTTTTAAGTAATGTTTTGCTATTCAACTCATTCGAAGATATTCCTTGTAACAATATGAAAAGTAGTTGCTACCTTACCTCGATACTAATACGGAACATTCTCTTGTAGGTGAAGTTTTGACATGTATATAAACAAAGAACGGAAATTTTACACTAACAATGAGACACTTTCATTATTAGTAAAACTAAGCATACCCCCAAAAGTCATTTGAATTATATTTACGTCGTTTAAGCATCTAAGAAACAACCTGTATTAGATTAGGGGTTAACGATTCTGGCAGGTGTCGTCCAGAGCCTATGTTGAAGGTGCCATCCCGGCATTTACCTGGTATGACTGAGGAAAACCATGATAAAACCTGTCAGGATGGTCGGCCGCTGGGATTGAACCCACGACATACTGAATTCTACGCTAATGGCCTACCACTGAGCTACGCCGGCTCGGTGCCGAAAAGTCAAATAGGTGTATACAAAATCCATGTGGATCTAGACTACACGGGCAAACTTAAGAGATATGTTAAATGTTTTATCGAATATTACATATAATTACAGAAAACTGAATTCGTATTATTGAAGGTTCCTTGATACTAAGATTAAAGCTTAAATTTTATAATTTATTGAAGTCTTTCGCTTTTACAACACAATTGTCGAGTTTATTTCTACATTTCTAAATCCATTTCTCTAACAGTACTAATCCAATTTAAGGACTCCAATTTCCAATTTATAAGTTGAAATGTATTAAATTACTACATTTTCATGGTGTTTTCTAAGCGTTAATTTATGGAAAGAAACTTTCAAATTTTAAAAAAATAAGAATCAGTTATTAAAATTTAATTTTCTCTTGACGATACGTCTTGAAATATGCAAAATGCAAAAAAAAGTTTCTGAAGCTGTCCTCGTTTGTAAATTCGCTAAGAGTAATTATTGTAAGTTTAATGTTATTAAACATGGTTAAATTTAAGATATTTATCAGTGATTCAGTGAAAATATTACAATGTATTTGTATACTCAAATTCCGAAACAGCCCTTGTCTAATTGCCATGAATGTTTAGAAATCGATAAAAAAAAACACTTAGAGTTCTTATATTTCAAAGCAAGAGAAATTGTGCACCCACAAATAATGGTAGAAGTTTTAGTTTACCGAGATTCTAATTCCTTTTTCAAAAAAAGATCGGTAAAATTAAAACAAATTCAAATTTTGAAATTAATTTTTGTTTCCGTCCGTTATTTTCTTATGATAATTACATAATTTTTAAAGATAATTTGGAATCATAAAATATTACTAATATGTTAGAAAAGAATGAAATGAATTTAATATTGCAAATATCTCAATATAACATTTTTTGTGGGCAAGGGTGCTTTTGGAAAATGACTACATATATTGAACGCTGACATTATGAAAATGCAGCGAGGGGTTAACCCACGAGCTCTGTACGTCAGCACCAGGTCAAGTCCCGCCCAGGAGCATTTAACTAATAGTTTACTGAAATAAATTGTAGTTTTTGTCCTTAGAAGCATATCAGCTGGATTGGGACGTTAACATAAATTCAACCAAAGTGGCATTACGGTTAAGTAGAAAGATTAACTAAAACGAAATATGGTCAAGCATTTCAAAGAAAACTCTAGCTTAAAACAGCAAACATATGTGCAGTCTCTAAATTTAATCTATGACAATACATATATTAGTTTGGTATAAAAGTCAAGTTACGAAAAGTTTATTTTATTCCTTATTTATTTCTAGATTCAGATGTTTTCACTACAGCTAGTGCATCGGAAAATGGACTTTTCTCTCTGCGGATTTTTTCATTTAGATTTTTCACTACTGTATTCAGTAAGCTAAAATCGTAATTACTCTTTATGATATTTTTATGAGTGTTAGATTCTTTGTTCTTGCTAACAATTTACTATTAACTCAGTAGCTAAATTGTAATTTATCTGTTGATTGTAAACCTATTTAGAGTCATTTCTTTTTTCAAATTTTCATGATGAACTAATATCGTTTTTGGTGAAATAAATATTTGTTTATGTTTACGTTTCTGTACTACTTTATTTTGTTTTTATTTTATTATTTTTATCTCATAATTTTATTTTCGAATTTCACTCACAGGGTAACGTTTTTGCTTTGACTAAAAATCTGGCACGAATTATTTTTGTCCCATAGGATGTGATGAGTTGAGATCGAAGGGGTCGATAATTTATTTGTGAACTGAGAACTTGAAAGCTTGCTTAAATACCGTATACAATGCTTCAGAGTAGAAAGTAGAAAACATGCTTGGTAAGTGAGGAAATGATAAAATGTTAAAGTGTGAAAAGTTAACGGTATTGAAATTTGGAAAATACACGACCTCCAGAGCACGTAACATCGAAGCTATAAATAACAAGTATGCTACACTTAATTGTCTGGAGGGATACTTCTACAATCGAACGAAGTATCACGTGAAAGTAATGAACAATGCTCTCATGTTATAATTTAACAGAAAAAGAAAGCAAGAAGTGTTCAAAAAAACAATGCTTTTATGGTGATAACAAATACCTAATACAAAATGATTCAAGTCAAATTAATACCTGAAAAAGGGCAACATTTCAGTAATGCTAACACTTATCATTCAACAACAACACAAGACTAGAAGCTAATATAAAATCTAACTCGTCTTGAACATTTCCAAAGTGATGAGTTTTAGCTCAAACTTTCTAACCTGATATTTAATACATAGATTAGCATATTTAGAAACGGTTTCGCGTCAAGTTAATTCTCAACAACTTCATACAATTTCATGATTATTACTCTGCCATGGTTTTAGCTAAATTGGTTTTGTATTGACAAATTCGTAAATTGTTGTCACGTAAATTACATCTTAACCTTGCAAAACAAATAAACAACCGATGATTGAACATATGTTTTTAATTTACGAGGAGCTATTTTGATCGTTACGACTTCATGAATTATTAGCCTAGGCGAAGTCGATTCGTAGTTGTGAACGCTCTAGTTATCAACAAGAAGCAACACTTCTGATTAATATTTTTGTTTTTGCAAAGACGTTTGAAGGAAAATCGCTTAGTTATATCTAATCCATTGTTCACTTGCATCAGCATCATCGTATCAATTTGGTTCTAGATTCTTCTTAACACTTTCCTAACATTCGATGTGTTTTTATCATTTTCCTTTTCGAAGGATATGAATGTTTCTTAACTGGCTACCCAGATTTTTTTTAAAAAAAGGAACGTCTATAATATAAATATTCGTTCTGCTGTTCATACATTGAACTTGGAATTTATGTAAGGTCTTTTACCACATCTCGCTCTTAAAATTATTCACTTTCCTATATTCGGTTTCAACGTACAAAATTTAAGTAAGTGAGGATGTGTTGGTAAGTTATGGCTCTCGACTAATTAAATCAAGTTCTAGCTAATGTAATTTCTTAAGTAGTCAGTCTCCGATCACTGTTCGATATCTCTCCGTCGCCGAAAATTTAAAGATTTGGTAACGTTGTTATTAGCTGTAACAAAGTTGATTCCACATCAAAGGAGCACGGACAAACGGGCGAAGACAGAAAAGCCCCGGTCAAAGGGCCCGGTTAAAAAGGACAATGCGACAAAGGGGCCTAAATCGAAAGGGTCCCACGACAAAAGGCCTTGGGTCAAAAGTGCCCCGCGACAAAAGGGGCTGAGTGGAAACGGTCAAGGTTAAAAGACGCTTTAACCAAAGAAGACTGTTGCCTTTCCTTGGCGTATAGAATCCGCTTATAAATTGATTGGGTGTAGTATTATTTGAGAAGAATATAACTTGTTTATCGGTTAACTCTTGCTTCGTACCAAATTAGATGACTATCTCCGTAACATGTATGTGAGTGCACAATCACTCTAAATTTACTGTTTATCTTTTCGTAAATGGAGGAAAAATTTTATATTTGAATACTTTAAAACGAAAACGTGTCTCCGTCAATAACTGTTAAGATAATCGTCTTAATAGTCATTTGGTACTTGAAAATAATTTTCAAGGCCTTTAGACAACTTTGGCTCAGAACACATGCACGATACAATGAAGAAGTATGAGGAAACGGGAGAACAGCGACAAAACCCACGCACACGGTGTTTATCCACCACAAAGCTTACATGACATGAGAAGAGATCGGGTTTGAAGACCTCAAGCGTCCCTGGTGAGGGCTGTACCACTGAACCACCGTAGCCCCAACTCTTAATAGCTATAATTCATAAAAGACGTTACGCAGTTCGACAACAAACTCCAAAGGAATGTTAAACTTCCGCCAAAGTCTGGTAGCTCTATTTATTACTGGTCATTCCATTTCTATTCAACTTACCTTGTCTACCTCACGATCTCAGATTTGTATGATTTTTGGTTTATTGCCAACATCCGTTCAGAATATTAACATTAGTTGTTTTGACATTACGGCCTTGTATCTACCCCGAATGAAGAAAAAAAAAGATTTCTGACAAGGTTTATTATATATTTTAATAATAAAAATAAACAATATATAACAGTTTTGGAAGTATACCACCTCCTTTCTCTGACTACCCTCTACAACGAAACATAGAATAATACTTAAACAGTTATAACAACAAGGAATGGGTTACCTTATACTTTCAGCAAATCAGAGTACAGTATTAATAAAAAAAAATACTTTAAAATAGCCCTGCCCTCATCATGGGCGAACGCACTTGCATTAACCTGTCAAATTTAATGAGCCAGGAGTTCAAAAACAACTTTTACAGATATATGCTTGTAACGATTTGTTAAACAATTAATCACAAAAGAAGTCCCTCACTATACCGGTTTAAACAAAATAATTTCAAAAAATGCAATAACACACATCTTCAAAATTCAATAAATACTTTTTTAAAGTTAATACCTTCCAACAAAATAAAATAAATATGAGTGATAAATAACAAATAAACTAACTAATATATTAAAATCAATAAATGTATGAAAGTTTAAAAAATAAATAAGTCAATAAATATATAAAGTTACCGCTATCAAAGTAAGTACACAAACATTTCTGGTTAGTGTCCTCATTTTCTTCTCTTTTTCCTCCTCCTCTCTTCCTTTTTCAAGATGTCTTCCCACCCTTCGTTAATACTTCCGTATCCACTGTTCCAGTTCATAACCTTGTCGTCCAATTCTCTTAACCTTTTCGCTTCTTTCAACTTCCTAACTAATTACCTACATTCCTGTTCTACTACCGTTGCCCGTAACTAGTTCACGTCTTGACCCGTTTAACGAACGTGCTTGAAAATAGCTTAAGTATCCCTGTTTAGTTGGACATCATCCTTGTGTTGATTTAAACGTTCTTGTGCCTTTTCTTGTTTTGCCTCATATATTTCATATCACACACTCCACACGGCACTTCGTATATAATCCCCTTTGACGTGAGTTCACTTTCAGACCCATCTTGTTTGTCCTAAAAATATCTAATACACTCATGCCGTCTTTCCTGTATATCTTAATGTTTTCTCTCTTTAGAATTATCCTGATCTCCTCAGTGATTTACTCAAACCGTCATCGGGGAGCCATCCTTTCTTCTTGTCTCCATCTTTATCGCCCTCTCTGTTTTTTTACATCTTTTTTCCCTCTAGTCCTCTTACTGTTCTGGTCGCTGTAAACACTCCCTTTTAGCAGTTCTCATAACCTTTCCAACTCGTTTTCCTTTTGCACATTCTTCATATTTATCATATTAATGCTTTCGTCCATGTTACTAATAAAATTCACTTTTGTTTCATCAGCGAAGCCAATTATCTTATAGCATCATACACCCGCTGCACAATCCTACTTGAACCACGGCGTTGCAAATTTGACTTTCTGTGTTTACGTTATTTTCTGATCTATCAAATGCAAAACACTATTTGCTTCCATTTCTGTATCTAACATAATTCCATTTTGCTCATCATTCACCTCTCAATAAAGTTCTTCAATAGTTTTTTAGTGCCTTTACACACTTCAAAAGATCGTTCACTTACCTACAAAACAACAGTAAATTAAAATTATATTTTCTTCCACTGTTTGTCATATTAGTTCACTAGAAGATCTGCTATTGCCAGGTATAAAATGTTTTTTTTTCAGTCTCAAGAGAGAACAAAATCTGGGAGTAGTGGACAGTGTGATGAAAGACAGGAAAATTGAGTATTGGGACAATAATAGTGTGAAGAAAGCGTTAAAGTCTTTCGTGAGACAATTGTTTCTACCGATTTTGGAAATGAAGGATGGTATAAGCATTGATTCGTGTTAAAGCTCTGTAATATAAGATCTACTTATGAGCGAATGGGGAAACAGTGATAGTAAAATGTAATTATAAGTTATCTTTGTTTTGCAGGCAAGTGAACGATTGTTTTGGAATGTGGAAACGCATTAGAAAACACCTAGATAACTTTATTAAAGAGAATAACTATGAGCAAAAGGTAATTATATTGGAGACAGAAATGGTAGCAGACAATGTTCTTCATTTCTTAGATATGAAAATAGCGTAAATATAGGGAAAAAAGTTTTCAACTCAGTGGTTCCAGAAGATCTGTGCTGCGGTCGTATACTGCCATAAGAGAAGTGACGTCGCTGATGGAATCAAAGTGGGTTTTATTAGGAACATGGAAGCAAGGAGTGATATGATAAATATGGAGGGTGGCAAAAAAAAAGGCTTGGAACAGCTAAAAGGGAATTGTTACTATGACCATACCAGGAAGAAATTTAGAAGGAAAATAGTGTAAAACAACAGAGTTTAAGATAAGGAAGAAGTCAAGAAGAAAGAAACGCAAGGCACTGAAAGTACGGGTGAGATCACTGAGAAAATCAGGAGAATTCTAAAGAGAGAAAAGATTATGATATACAGGAAAGGCGGCATGAGTGTATTAGATACAGATATGCAAGGAAGACGGGATTGACAGCGAGCTCACGACAAGGGAGAATATGTATGAAGTGCCGTGTGTGGTGGTTGTTATGATATATGTGGGGTAAAACAAGAGGAGGCTACAAGAACATTTAAAGCAACATAAGGATGATCTCAGATTAGGGAGGAACCCCAATGCTATATTCAAGCACGTTAGTGTAATGTGTTATGAAGTTAACTGGGAACGGCAACGGTAGTAGAAAAATAATGTAGGCAGTTAGTTAGGAAATGGAAAGAAGCGAAAAGTTTAAAATAAGTGGCCAAAAAGAATATGAACGAGAACAGTGAATACAGTATTAACGAAGGATGGAAAGATATTTTAAAAGAGGAAAAATGGAGGAGGAAAAACATGGATTTGAAGACATTAAACGTCAATTTTTCAGTACTTACCATGATAGCCTTAATTGTATATATGTATTTACTTAATTATTTAAATAGCCCTTTGAGTTATGTTTGGAACCTGAAATTTCCAAGGAATCGAGCGACGTTGCTAAATAGACAGTTAAGGTATAATATTTTAACTGATCTTAACTGTTCAAGACGTATACAACTCTAAATAAGCAGATGGGTTGCAAGGCGCACGGTAAATTTACATTTGGTCGCAAGACGCACGATTAATTTACATTTGGATGCAAACCACACTATATTATGTAGAATTGCTAATTACACTGTCGCTGAATACGTGGACTCGTGTCAGTAATTTTTTCGGTGCTCTTGTCCTTTTACTATCCAGGCAGATATTTTCCGATTTAAATTACTTTGCATTTTGCACTAACGATAGGGCGTCACTAGCCTTGGACACAGAGGTCCATCCATCAATCTTAGGTCCTGCCGTATTTGAACCTCATGACAAGCGTTCATTTATAAAAGTTTCATATTTTCTAATAACTGTACCTCGGAGGAAAACTTCACAATGTACATTTCTTATCAAACTTGACCTTAGCACATAGTTTTGTACATTTGAGCATACCTTCCTGAAGGTATACATAACCATGTCATTGATTGTCCTGTAGAAGAATTGGTAATTGTTAACACAACATTTGTAGCAAACAATTTGAAAGGGCATCAACTAATATTTATGAGTTGAGCTCTGGTTTTGCGACAAGTGGCATAGTGTAATTTATTTTCGAGTTACCGTGCCTAAATTTGTCTATATTCTAATAACACTATTGTGTTCATTGCGTTTATTTGAGAGTCTTCCTTCCTTTTAGAAATGATTTCGTAGCAGCAGTGTCAATATATCTTCCTATTCATTTCTAAAACTTGAAACTACAGAAAATTTATCGCTGCGAACATAATTAATTTAAATTTTTAAAAGCAGAATATTAGTTACAGATTAATGGCTGACTTTCATCACGTGAATAAGTGGGCACGTTGCTTAAAAGAATTTGTTTCCAATAAAAAACACAAAATACTGTTAATGGACATTTTACACAACAGTAATTTTTGTAGTAACAGTCTTTCCACGTATAGTTATATCATTACAAGATAAAGTTTTGTTGTTTCTGTATTTCTATTCTTAAGTTTGTTCCAAATATTTAGTTGTATCTAATCCTATATCGGTATATGTAATTTTAATTGGATAACAAGAATCACTCCCTGCCTTATTATCAATGAATCTCGGGTTTGATTCTCGATGGGGACACATGGGTTTCGGTGTCTACGTTGAACGCTAGGTAAACTTCAGTAGACGTAATTTTTATCCGATAGAAAGCAATGACAAACCATCATCATCACAGTTCATGTACATAATTTTCACGCTTTAATGTTTTAACATTTTGCACGCTTTTATCAGCTTTCTACATTCAATCATTGCGTACAACATTTCAAAGATCACGGGTAAGTTTGACGAGAAACTATCAAGTTACAAATTAATAGGCGTCCTTTCTGACTTCAGCTCATCAAATTGTATAATGAATATATAATCCTTCGCCGGAAATTATGTTCGCAGAGACAACGTTTCCTTGGCAGTACTGTTCTCTGCATGATAGACCAGATAGCTTAAATTTCACTTTAATATTCTTCTTCTTTACTTTCCTTTCACACAAATTAATAACATTTAATATAGATTAAATTATCTTTGTTTTTCCAAGACAACTCAGAATCTTACGTGGCACTTTACCGGAAAGTACTTTTATAAATGTTTCTATTTCTAGAGAGCGTAAGCGTCATTTTATGTTATAAAGTTTTGATTAGAGTGTATGTAGAGTTAGTAGAGCATATGTAAAGTTTAGAGTATCTGCTATGGAATACATTCTGATACCAGTCAATAATCATATGAAGAGGATGTATTTATATTTAGATCGCAACTATAGTAAAAACTTCAATCCATATGATGCCTCTATATATTTTTAAAAGTTACTTTATTATTTAATATCTTAATGCTATTATTCTTTATGCTTGCAACCTTTCGATTACCCCAAAGCTAACATTAGAGTTATCAGTGAACATTTGTATCTACAGTCCTTAGAAACTTTGCGTATACCAATGTAATACTTGCAGCATCTTCTATGGTTACTCAAAATGTCTCTTACGCATTATTAATAAAAATACACTGAGAAGTGAAGAATATTTTAAAAGTATATGGTTTGATTGTTTAATTACAACGTAAGATATAAGTATATATTCATATATGGAATGACTATATATATTTGTTATTTGCTTTTGTGATTTGTAACTAGCTCTGAGACTTAGCGACAATATTTCCTTTGGGGTTGAGAGAATCTACTTTTAACAAGGTGACTTATGCTACCTTTTTCTCAGGTAATAAATATTCAGAAAACGAATTATGTTAGTGAATAATTGGAAACATATTTGGTTGTTGCGAATGAAATATACATCTCCAGGTGCGTCACGTTCAACGAGTAAAAGCTTGAGAACTACATTACCTGGTTAACCAAGGTGGTCGTTATCTGCAGCCACACAGTGTTTCCATCGCTCGGCCAACGACTGGATTCCGCCGCGAAATAAATCTACAGTCTGAAATAGGAAGGAATCCTTAACTGTAGGTTGTATCACCCGATTATCAGGAAAAGTTTTCCCTGCCAACAAGTGATCGACATGCCGGAAGATATAGTAGTCAGTCGGAGAGAGATCGGGAAAATGCGGAGGGTGAGAAAGAGTTTCATGCTGCAATTCGCGTAGAAACTGAAACGTTGTTTCAGCCCCGTGTGGGAGGGGCATTTTTATGTAACAAGAGAATAATATGCCTGTTGATTATCTCTGACAGTTGCAGGTAATTTACGGTGCGTCTCATGGAGTTTATGCAATGTAACGATCTTTAGTGGTGATTTCACTTTGCCTGAGGAAGACATGATGGAACACTTTCACCATAGATCACCATAATAGCGACAACACTTTTCGTAGGTGGAGAGGTGGTTTAG
This sequence comes from Lepisma saccharinum, assembly GCA_022664845.1. Lineage (NCBI taxonomy): Eukaryota > Metazoa > Arthropoda > Insecta > Zygentoma > Lepismatidae > Lepisma > Lepisma saccharinum. The sequence goes on along the minus strand of JAGDQP010002346.1, from coordinate 42,955 downwards.
GAGAAAGACCAGGACGTTGATCAGGGTCCAACCTTTGTTCTGATTGTTTACAATTACCATACCTGATCCATTCTTTTTCTTTGCAAAATGACAATCAGATGCAGGAAGTCATTCCGCTTATTTCTTATACTCAGAGCGATTCTTGTTGGTCGGTGTCTACTCATGTGGCATCAAAATTATTCAGTTTACCTATCGCACGCAGCCGGCGTCTAATACGTCTGCAGTGGCACGAACATCCTTCCGAGGGTCACCTTGCGATGTGTTCCTGAACAGCTCATCAGAACATGATATTGGTCTGTACCCATTTGGGTCCATTTGGCAATGTACACTTGGCTTTAAAGAATTGCGGCAGTGAACGCCGTGCACCTGGGCAACACAAATGGCACCTTCTTATCCCATAATCATGCCTGGTAAACAGAACCTTTCTTTTCCATCCCTCTTCTCGCCCATACTAAAATCAACAAATATCATGAAAAAATAAAAATCAGCATATTTTTTTTCAAAGTAGACATGTATTAGTATCCATAAAATGAAATAATAAAGCGATACGAAACAATATACATAAGTAGATGGAGGGAGAAATTTAAACACACACGATGAAAAATTAAAACCGATGGTTATCTTTAGGAAGAGCCAGAGAAATGTGATAAAGCAAGAAAATGGGGAGAGATAAGAATAAGAATAAAATGAAGAAGAGGGAGTACAGATAAAAATATGGAATTTAAACGTAGTAAAAAGAATCTAAATTTATCAAGTGTAGTGCTCACAAATCTAACAAAAATTTAGAAGTAACTTTTGGATTTTATATCTTTTTAAGGACTAATCAAATATATGAAGTGTGCTTCAAAATTCATTTATTCACCTTCAAAATGCAGGCCAAAGTTGATTGTCAGATTAAAAACTCATCATTTCCAGTAAATCTCCAGAATCTTGAGACACATGTAGGATAATGTCAAAAGTTTAACACACACGATTTGTTAGCGCATGGTTCGGTGGGGCTCCTTGAACGTACTGGTTCGCAATACATTTTAATCAGGGATCTCGCCAAGAATTTTACTTTGGGGGTATAAAGTCAAAACTGGGAGGGTGCAAGTATTTTTGCAAATGTTTATGTCAACTTTTGACATCGAAAAATGTTAATGTTGGTAATATTCTCGAGGATTTATACCGTAGGATACCGAGGCCATACCTTCCATTCCAGATTACTAATGTAAATTGAACATACAAAGAAAATGAATGGAAGATAATCTTTCTGTTTAATTCATATCAGAAAGAGCCAAGATTATATATGCAAACTATATCAAAATGAAAATGACGAATGTTCCAAAGCAAACTTCGCCTGTTCCTATAGGCATAGCAGACATTACATATTGCACAATTTCAAACGTGATAAAATGAACACATTGAATATTGTATATTGATAAATTATGGGATGGATACGAATTTTGTGCCAAATAAATATAAAAGTAATTATTCTCTTGAAATATGAAAAAGGGGTCATTTTCTACTCATATATTAAAATGTATCGGTTCAGAACATGCCATTCAAGATTCCACCTATTGCGAATATAACCTTTTAATAATTACGACACTAATGAACAAGTGTGTATAACAATTCACACAGATGGAATGAATATGGTACAGCTGAAGCTGGTCACCGGCTGTCAGGGGAAACTAGTCAGGTTTTGGACTGTGTCATCAGGTTTAAGATTCTAACGCATTCTGACGCTGTGATTCAATGTAGAGCTGATAACCCGGAGGATGAAGCAGAAGTTTTTAATTACTTCGCTGCTTTTGAACAGTGTTTCTTTCAGAGGTCACTAGGACCGGAGCTATTACCCCGACAACACGAAAAATACGACTCCCAAATTCCCAGTTAAGTAGATTTTCCAGATGGGTCAATGTGGTCACTTACGTTTGGGTCTGACCCTATCAACGGGTCATCGAAAGTGGCCCGGATTTGGATGTGGAACACGCACATACAGAGAGAGTGTGTGTAAAGTAAGAGAAACAATAAATAGATAGAGAGAAGAAGAGAAAGACACAGCGAAGACACGATAAAAATACATCAAGAAAGAGAGGAAGACCAATGAAAACATGAAAACTACATTATGATTATGCCAAAAACACACACACTTTACTCGGATTCTAACCATTGATGCTTCGTAAGTTCTTCACAATCCAGAGATAAATCTCTGTTTGAATACCACAGTGTATGCAAAAAAAGAATTAGGTGGTGGGGAATCGAACCAAGGTTTTCAAATTAGAAATCCAGTACGATAGCGATACTCCACAGGTGACTCTATAAAAACGTGTTTAACAAATGCTATAGTGTTTATTTCTAAGAATAATAGTTATGTTACCGCCCATACAATTCATTTTATCCTTATCCTTATCTAAGAATAATAACATGAAAAGTGGATAGTTCTGATCAATGATGTGTTGTTAACTGCCCACGTGACCCCTAGAGACTGGATTTGGACTTTTCAAATCAACATTCTTAAATCGTCTTCCTCTGTATAGTGACTAAGGTATTCCATTCCACGTTCTGAAGGATTCTCTTTTTTCGTGAGAAGTTACAATTAGATTCTTCACTACCGTTTTGTAAAAAAAAAACTTTGCTTGAACAGGGTTTGAACCTATGTTGGTTTGCTCTAATACTTGAAGGTCCAGCACTTTTCCAGGGAAAATAAAAAAGCAATAAGTGCTTATGCAGTTTCTTTGCGCCGTGGAAGTTCAAAGGCACGTTTATAGGAATTATTATTATTATTTTTGTTTTATGAAATGAAATGTCCGTTAATTGACAGTTTTATATTCTCTCTAGAACAGAATTGAATGTTATGGAACTAAACATTGTTAATAGTTTACTATATTCATTTATCTAAAAATAGTAGTTTCATAACATTTTCTTGAAAATATTATGCTTAAACCTACAATCACACCGTGGGGTCACCGGCGACCCCAGTCCATATAAAATGCTTTCTGTGCCTGCGCCGTTGTGAGAGTGAAACACGATACTTCGTGTAGCTTCAGTTAAGAGCATGATGTTGAAAGTGCATGTTGCATTGTTGTATTAGTGCGGTAATTTCTGTGTTTTTTGATTGCTGGGGTCGTATATGACTCCACGTTGTGATTAACGAAACCTTTTTTTGTTTTGAACAGCCATATTGCAAACTATATTATAGTGAGCGAATGTCTTTAGGAATGGTGAAATCGAGACGGTATTCTAGTCAGGAAGACATTGCACGCATTTTAGATGAATCAGATGAGGATCTGTGTGATGTTGATGAACTGGTAAGTGAAAATGAGGATAATGAGGAACATGATGAAGAAGAAGAGGATGAATTTGAAAGTGATGCTGATAATGATGATGGTGCAGACTTGTTACAACGAAAAGTAGTGATGTATGGGAAGAATGGCACTAAGTGGTACACTAAACCGCTCCACGAAAAATCTACTAGAACCTTGAAGAAAAACATCGTTATTCATCTCCCAGGGCCTAAGAGGGAAGCACAACAAAAAACAAGTGCAAAGGACATTTGGCTTCTGTTTCTTTTTCAGATGACATTTTGAACAAAATTGTGATTTCAACAAATGAAGGAATAGAAAGACAAAAGTGTTTCTTCAAATCAGATCAGCGTTACCTGTCACCCAATGACAAAATTGAGTTGTACGCTTTATTTGGTTTGCTTCATCCAGCTGGTGTTCTCAAAAGTCTTACCTGACCGTAGGTGATATGTGGTATGAAGCATTTGAATAGCTTCGTTATCTTCAGGTGCAATTCAGGATCTAGTTCAACAAAGAAGAAGCGTTCTGTCTTCCTGAAGACCCTTGCTTTTGGACTCTGTGAAGACCACATGAAAAGCAGGGTAAATAACGAGAGACTGACAAAACAGCCAAGGAACAACATTCGTCATGTTCTGGGCATCGAAGAGGAACCAGTATAAAGTGTGACACCAGTTGGACGACTAGGTAGATGTGCTTTCTGTAGCCGGAAGAAAGACAGAGATGGAGAAGCAGTGTGTTATTTGTATAAGAGGAGACAGAACTGTTATGACTGTTTGTGCTGTACAGTCATAACATTTGTGAGAATTGCAAAACGTAAGCAATGCAAACTTCGCTTCATTTCTGTCCATGTGAAACAATAAAATAATTGAAACAAACAATTAAAACTGTTACAACGTAAAACTTATGTACTCTACACTATCTTGTATAATCAATAAAGAAACGAATTATATCAACAAATATAAAATGTATAAGATGATAGCCTAATAAAACTACTCTCCAGACTGGGGTCGTATATGACCCCACGTTGTGATACATGTCCTAATAAAAGCACGTTGTGATTGTAGGGTTAAAATTTGTTTCTCCTCCTTTTTGGAAAAGAAATTTTCGCCTGAACCTAAAATCAGCCTCAGTCAAAAATTTAATAAAAATGATTTCGGTTAAAATTTTAATTTTTATATTTAACTGAAAAAAAAATTAGATTGATGAAGATATTGCTCACGAACTCAAAGAAAGTATCTTTCGTTTTAAAAAGAAACCATCTGAATCGGATAACTTTTTAGACGAGATATGCGATGCGGTTATATGTGCCATTGAAAATTGGCGATAGCCACCATTTTGAATGACCGCCATCTTGTAGAGCTACCTTTTTGGAATGTCTATCACGTATTTTCGTGCTCTATACATGCCAGTGTACAAGTGCTGAAAGTTTCATCTGGTGCCCCTGTTTTATACCAAATCATCATGTAGCTTCTACACGCATTAGTGCTTCCACAATGCTAACTCGTACTGCAGAAATTTTCAAACAATTATCCATACCTCTGGTTATACTTGTCAGATTTAATTGATCTTTTTTTATATAAAAGCCTAGGTTACACGCTATATTTTGTGTAAGGACATAGGTTTATCTGAAACCAGTGGTTTGAAAGTAAAATATTAAATAAAAAATATTTTAAGCTAAAATGAAACTATTTTACATTTAACTGAAAAATTATTAGATTTACGAAAATATTGATAATAAACATAAATGTAGCCAATTCAAATATCTTTCATTTAGAAAAATAATGATCGAAATCGGATAGCTTGTTGCCGAGATATGTTGATTTTGATAAATAGCGTCAGCCACCATTTTGAATGGCCGCCATCTTGGATAGCTACGTTTTTGGAATATCTATCACGTATTTTCGTGCTCTATACATGTCAGTGTACAAGTGCTGAAAGTTTCATCTGGTCCCCCCACTTTATACCAACAACTTGTCTGGCACAAGGACTATATAGCGTTATACAAAATATTTACTTACTTCTTGGTGCGCGTAAAAATGAGTTGAAGTCCGTGAGGGACTATTGAAGAGAGTGGATCGGTAGAGACTTTTGCCATAAATATCCGTCCAGTCGTTGCGGACAATGTTTAAAAACTGGTTTTTGTCTTTGCTTACTGCCTTTATTCTCTTCTTCAGTCTAAAAACGTTTACAAATAAATGCAACCACCAATTGTCTTATTTTGAATGTAAACGCTATTTACAATTGGTAGAGAACGAAAAGTTAACGTTCCGACGTAGTTGGAAAAAGTAAAGAAAAACTGTTGGAAAATATGTGGTTCGATCCCAAACTCGTGAGCATCAAAAGTACAATAACCAAGCGCATGAAAGACTTCGGCCATGAGGGCTACGCTGCACAATATTCAATGTAGGAAAGTTCTATACCGCTGACATTATTGAAAGTTTAAGTAGTTTCTCTTTTCTTATTCCTCAGAAGTTGAAAATGTGGAGATAATTTTGATCGGTCGCATTCATTTCGTCGACAATCATTTTGTCAACAGATCATCCTGTCAACACCACTTTGTCGACAGGTTATTTTGTCGACAGGTACGTTTCGTCGACAACTCATTTTGTCGACAGGCACGTTTCGTCGACAGCTCACTTTGTCGACAGGTACGTTTCGTCGACAGCTCATTTTGTCGATAGGTACGTTTCGTCGACAATTCATTCTGTCGACAGGTACATTTCGTCGACAGCTCATTTTGTCGACAGGTACGTTTCGTCAACAACTCATTTTGTAAATATATAATAAGTCCATCAACAGCTAAAATTTTAGACTATTTATTTTGCCTACAGCTAACTTACGTCACGGGTTAGTGACGGGAAATTAAATTTATATTCATGTAGCAAAGTAATCACCAAAATAATTAAATTTGTAATTTTCCTATTTCTTATACGTTTTACTCCTTTTTTCGATTTCGAATTTTACAGTGAAGGGTATCGGGAGAAAACAGGGAATGTTTAATTCTAGCAATTTTGTGATGTATAGCTCATTCTGTTGGAGATATTTGGAACTATAAAACCTTCAAAGAACAAAGGAAAACACTTCTAAATGTCTACAGGACACAATATAACTTTTGTCAAGCGATTAAAGTATTCAAACTTTATTTTCTCCATAAACCTGTTTTGTGACATTTCTTGTTTTCTTCCGTTCCTCTTCAAGAATTGTGTAGACTCCGTACGTGGTCAATAGATGAACATTGTCACTGTTAAATAGGAAATCAGGTCATCGTTTGTCTTTGTTATTATTTTGACAACTTTTGATTCAATTATTTAGAAAGTATTTTTGCTGTAGTCTCCTGAGCATATTAAAATTTACATTCTCAAACCTTGTTTCTCTTTCAAAAGTATAAATTTAAAAAAAAATTGGAAGTGTAATAAAGGAACCTGGGCTTGTAAACCAATTATATGCAGTAAATATTTTATGTCACATAATGGCTTTAGTTTGTTATGGAGTATCATGAGCAACAAATTTACTAAACAAAAATAAAAAAAATAATTGCTCGATGTTAGAAACATAACTTATTATTTAGCTCGCTTAATAAATACATACTGTTAAAACACAACACAACGTTTCGACTACGTCTGTAGCCTTTACGAAGTGTACTGTTAACTGAATATTTTTTTTAAAACAATATGTGAATACTTATTGTTGTTAGACCATATTTATTTATTTGATAAGATCGTTTTTTTTTAATTCTATACATGTTGATGATGATTATCCATTCTTGGTTTAAGCTTTGGTATTCGTTTTCAATAACATTATTTGGAATGCGTCAAATTCTAAGACAATTTTCACAAACGACATTTTTTCAAAATATGAAAATTAATTGAAGTCCTGAAACTTAAGTGACTTCATTATTATTTATTACTATTTCATAAATATTGAATGGGTCTGCAATCTGTCGAATTATAAGATTTTACCTGGTATGTAATACATTTCAAAAACTTGAAAATTAGTCCGAAAAATACGAAATTCCCACTTCCGTAAATAACTTCCTTTTGCTTTAAAATAAAATGGGTTCGAAACTTACAGTAAATTCTAAAACCTTATTAACCGATAACATTTTTATACGCAAACCTGGCTTGCGGCAAAATGCTGGAAACTTAGAAATTTAATTAATTCCTCATCATCAGTATTCCGCCAAAAGCAGCAGTTCCTTGAAGGTAAGCTAAGCCTTCTCTATTCATCCCGATCTTCCTATACCTCTTTTATTTCAACATACGATTTAATTTCCTTAATATTGTTGAGGAGTTAGATTCTTCTTCCTCTTCCTCTCTTTCCCTCAACCATACATTCGATTGCATTCCTCAGTACACATTCTCTGTGCAGTCAATGTCCTCTTGCTCTTCTTTATTTTCTCCAGGATTGTTCGTCCCTCGCCTACTCCCTTCAACACTTCATTTCTTATCTTCTGTATTCAGCTGGCTTCTTCATTCCATTGTTCTCCATGTCTACATTTGAAAGTCTTCCAATTTTCTTTCTTCGTTTCGTAGACCCCCATGTTTCTTCTTCATACAACATAATACTATATGCAAAACATTTAAATTATCTCTTCCTCAACTCTTTGTTCATTCATCCGCAGAAGAGTGAACGAGTGTTTCGCCATCGCTATTCTTACCTTTATATCATGTTCACATTTTAAATTCTCACTTACAATACTCCAGAAATATGTGAGGCTGTCGTAGATTTATTTTTAAAAAAGTGATGTGTATATCCTGTAAATATTCTATTATGCATTTTATTTTTTCGTCCTCTTCATAGTCAAAAATTTACTCACATGTCTCGAGACCGGATTCGAACTTGCAATCTTGTGATTTGTTGTCTATTGTATTTTCTATTTCACCGTCAATTTATCCATCAAGAATAACAGTCAATTATGCATTTCATTAACTCAGACATGGCATGTGGTGACATTTACAGTCTTTACATTACAAAATGACGTTATAACGCTCCAGGCAACTCTGACCACAGTCAGATTGTGTAATTCCGAAACGCCACCAATAAGGGACAATAACCTGGAAACCACCCCGACTGGAAGACATCACAGTAATATTCTCCGACCCAGCAATTACTCGAGTCACAATTTTTGCCACAAACGATGGCGGAATAAAATAAAATATAATCGGACTTCAATAAATAAAATTAAATAGAACGTAGATCCACTCAGCAGAAGCCCAGACGAATGACCGAAAGAGCGAATGTCAGTTGAACCAGACATACCCCAAATCGGGCTTCCATTCGCCAAAATCACTTCGGACCGAAGAAAAGCATGCATGGTAAACATGACTGGGAAAAGACAACGAAAGGTCAATTGAAGTTGGCAGTGTTACCAAAGAAAACTTTATAAGGGGTGCGCGGAGGTAACGGAATAATCACACTCATGAGCACATGCAAACAGAACATGCGGAGATTGCAAGATCATCCCGAAAGAAGCACCGGCTGTAATACGGTGGAAAGCATGTAAAAACCCAATATAAGCATGTCTTAAAGGAACAAATAAAATCAGAAATATAAGCTTACATCACATTCTGCATTCTCCAAGTTCGAGCACAACTCTCATAGGCGATGCAGAAAAGAATGAGCAGGAAAACATATCATCTCAGCGCAGAGAAGCGAAGAACAAAAGACATGGAACCTCAGTGATCAAGTAGTGCTCAAGACTTTTTCAGTTTCAGTGACCAGGAAAAGATCGTCCCACACTGTAGAATATATAAGGTAGGGGGACGGAATATGGCCCACCTAAGCTTTCTTGTCTTGTTTTTTTCACTTAGAAAGACTATTTATTCGTACGAATGGACTGAATCATCAAATAGCTAGACTATTTGGACAAATAAAAAAATGCTTCCTAGAAATGACGTATAAAATATAATAAATCGAAAACTAAAATGTTGCCAGTGGGCCATATTCGGAACATGGTGTTCCTAATATGGTCCCTATAGAAAACAAGAGCGTATGGCAAAAGTGATGTTGCATCTTTCTGTATTACTCATACATGCTACATACATACTCATATATACATTACAAGCATACATAATTTATATAACATTACAAACGAAGAATATTGTATTAATACAAAATGCCAAAATTGGTGAAAAACAAGTGAATATTCAAGAAGAGAAAATATGAGCAAATAAGAAGACGTGTAACACGAACGATGAAGTTTAGGACATCAGGTCTCACATGAGGAACAACGAAATGTTCTGTGAGCTTTAGTGGTGATTCCAGCACATTATTCATGAACATTTTTGCGCTACGAAACGCAAAGATGCATGTCTGCAAACTTTTCTGCCTCGCATAGGTAATAAAACCAAGAGTCACAAGAGCTCAAGCAACTCAGTGTCGGTTTTTCAGGACAATTAGAAGCAATTGCTAAAATCCTGGTCGTTTTAAACGTGATGACACTTGCTTTGTTTTGGTTTTAATCTTATTCTTTGTATTTTAATTAACTTCCTTATTAGCTGGTATTATTATCGTTTTAATTACTACACATTATGATAATGGCTGTTCTGTATAAACATTTCAAATACCCAATTCTTTCATTTTAAACAGTTATGACTGCATTTTGTCCAGTATGGTTCAACTTGCCTGCGTGCCACTGTGGGCCAAATTGCGCACTATTGACCTCTTTACTTTTTCTGGGGCCTGCTAGTTACAAAATGTAATTCATTGCGTCACACACATTTTATGTTCACGTATGCTCACATACCTACAGTATATATGCATTATACTGATAAGGTTTTCAGCAATAAATACTGAAACGAAACATTACTTATCTTGCTAAAATAACAGCAACATATTTTCTTGCTCAATATGCCACTTCAACAGGAGATGCTGCCGCTCACGCCACTAGCAAACAAATGAGTCTCGCAACAATGCTTCCTCTTGTCATAAGGACATAATTTACAGTGACATTTAGTTGCACCAACGAAAAGCTGCAGAGTTGCGGTGGGTGGGCCGTATTGAGGACCCGGGCCATTATCGGTACACTTACCTTACATGTAATGATTCATGATCATGAGAATCACGCACTCCAAAATAAGTTAGAAAAGCACGAGACATAAAACGATGGATGGCTGTCACGATTCGCCCTTTAGCCATTAAAATCCACACCCATACCCCTGCCGGGACTCTCGAATCCGGAACCTTCAAGTCTTTGGCCTACCGCCGTACACCGCACGACTACCCGGCCGCAAGTACATGTTCCTCAAAATTCTGAAGGAAATCCTCACTCACTACATGAAGAGGCAAATACATTTATTTGGACATTCTATTGAAAACAGAAGGGAGAAGGCCAGGTGTTCTTTTTAGATATTTTGTCTATTATACCACACAAACGCTGAAATAGTATCTGAACTAATAATATCGCCGCTGTCCGTGGAAAGGTCATCAGGCAGGGAGCTCATCCCTCAGACACAGGGAAGTACGCAGAGTTGAAGGGGTCTTGAAGGTCCGGAAAGCCCCCTCCCCCCAAATCAGATTTTTTCTGAAATTTACGTAATTTTTGGCAAAATTACATGCATTTTACGTAAATTTCACACTCACAATCAAACAGACCTTCAACACCCTCCCCCCCAAATCAACTTCTGGCTACGTGCCTGCTCAGACGTAACGAACTTAGACCAAATAATATTGTTCAACCCTTAAACAAAATGTTTAAATGAACAAATGTAACGTGTATAAAATAAGAAATTTCACGTACAAAGATATGACATTATGAAGCAGAATGTTAACCTCACTATGCTAAACAGATGGAAATAATTACTTTTCAAAATATTTTCAATTGACTTAGGTTTATTTTTATTATTTGAATTATTAGCTTTAGATATCATGAAGCGCAAAAATATTCACCAGTAATTCCGGAAGACGCCTTCCTGTGGAGGTGTCTCCCCTAAATTATCTACAACCCCCCCCCCCAACTTTAATATTTTTGCGGTGAAAAATCACTAGACACCGTGCTAAACTGCAATTACACCCCCCAATTTTGAATTTACAGCCCCAATCAAACTGAAAATCCTGGCGGAAACCTGATGTTGATGATCTTGGATTGATAAAATAATGACAATACTGATGTTGTAATAGCAATATACTATTACAAAAGTGACTATTCTGAACTGCAAGTCAGAAGCCCATAGTACCACGAGATCATGAGAAAAAATACGTGGAGTAAAAATTTCACTAATATAGGCCTAATAAATGAGTGCATAGAATAAAATAAATCCATATTTCATTTCTATTACCAAAAATATACGAATGTTTAATATCAGATTTAAAAAATCCATGTTCGGGCACATATGCCCCTCTTGCGCTATTGCCTGCGGACGCCTAAGACCGAGAAATTTCTCTAATATTTTCTTGTAATTATCATATGCTCTGGATTTCTGAATTCAAAGTATAATGCTTTTCAATTAAACTTTCTGCAATTAAATTTTCTATCACCATTTTCCCCAACCAGATAGTTCAGAGACACGAGAAAAATAATGCAATAACTAGGCCATGGGAGAAAGATCTATTATAGCAGTTTGTAATATATGTTGTAGCAAAGCCAAACAATGTATTATATTGCGTATTTTTTTACGCATAGACCTTGAAACATACCGCTTAATTGCTCTATCGGTGAAACCTGACATTAACCTTGACTGAAAATAGTAAAAAACTTTATTTTATATGGGCCAGTCTAGTAACTATTGACTTCGGCCCGTCACGATTATCCGTCACGTTGTAGTTAAAAGACAACCATGCCTCTGTCGGGACTCGAACCCGGGACCTTCGAGCCGTTGGCCTAACGCCTTAGACCGCGCGGCTACCCGGTCGGCTGACTGAAAATAGTGCCCATAAAATTATCATCGGCGAAATAAGACGGTAAATAAAAGAAACTGTCAATGAACTGTACTTATCAATGGAATGAGCTGTCGACAAAGTGGCTTGTCGACGAAACGTACTTGTCGACGAAGTGAGCTGTCGACAAAGTGGCTTGTCGACGAAATGTACCTGTCGACAAAACGTACCTGTCGACGAAGTGAACTGTCGACAAAGTAGCTTGTCGACGAGACGTACCTGTCGACGAAGTGGTGTCGACAAAGCAATATGTCGACAAAATGAACCGAACCCAATTTTGATGTTAGTCGACTTCAGTCAGTAAGTCCGTTCCAATAATTTACAAAGGCCACACTTTCGCATAATATAGACATTTGATGACGAATTAAATTCAATCCTGATGCACTTGTAGGAGTAGGAAACCTGATGGTGGTAGGTTCGAATCGCCTTCAAGTGACGACTTTTTACTGTAAAAATGGAATACACAACGTTCATCCAAGAAATGGAGGCAGTTGAGCTGCACCCACTTTTTGGAAATCTACTTTCAGCTAGTTTTCGGTTGAACATTTCACTTTGTGTAAAATTTCAAAATGCGCATATATATCTTTCCCAACATATTTCATTGAAGCAGAGCATTTTTTGAAAGTAGAAAGAAGAAAGATAATGTTCCTTTAAAATTAAAATTAAAATGAGATGGTGGGGTTTAGATCCAGAGTCCGCTAGCACACTGGTCAGATGATCTCGCTATTTATCTACGAAGGCAGTTGGTGCTCACGCCTTTCCGAGTAATATTACTAGCTAGAATTTTTGCTGCGAAGGTGGTTAACCATTAACATATTGTTTATTTTACTACGAGGAATGTCTCGTGAAAAAAAAAGGAGAGATACGTTTGCTACAGTGTAAAGATTTATACCGAGCTTAATTCCTTTTACCGACAATGCAATTCTTACAGTCCAGGGTCCACCAGTGCATATGCAATATAAACACTCAAAATGGCGGGGTAATCAGTAACAATCTAGTTACGTTACTCATGTTACTGGATTATAGAATATCCAAAAAGGTTTAAACTTCATCCACAAAAGTACGTAACCTCAAAATTGACAGCTTAGCTTACACTTCAATCAGAAACTGGCCAAATTTTAAGCGTAAAATCAATTGAAAGTTCACCGACAAAACACTTCGACCAATTTCAACCCATGTTTAGTTAACGTTAAGCTATTACAAAGAAAATGTTAAACTTTAAAATGGAGTTAACGTTACCAATTTTTCCACTAAAAGGCTTACACTATATCCACATTTAAGAGTAAATACAACAAAACGCTAATTATCGATTTTTATTTCTCTATAAGGCGGAATAACATTCATCCATTTCGTGTTTCCACATTTTACAGTATTGACACCTACAATAAAATCTGTCAAAAATTGCAATTTATGTTACGTTTAACTTATCATAGTGCACGAAGTGTAGTAGAACATTTAATTGAAGTTTTAACTTCTCCATTTACTAATGACAATTTTTTGGTGATGTTAGCATCGTTCAAGGAGGTTTCCGTTAAAATAAACTACAATAAATGATGGTATCCTAATGTGGCAATACTTACCCTAAACCTGATTTGTTCCTAAAACAGCCATAATATATTTATTTCATAGTTCGACATGACAAAAAGGACTTCATACACATGTGTTTACTTAAAACATAATACATACAAACAAAGTGTTGTACATGCACTCAATGTAACATTTTCCTCGCAATTGAACTTATAAGGAACATCCGCGAACTCGGACAGAATACAGGGGATAAAAGTTTCTACAGGAACTAATTCCAGGTCACTGAATTCAGTAGTGAAAGTCGTTTCGATGTAAAACCACGCACTCAAACAAAAACTGCGCCAGCTCATGGATAAGAGGCCAATGTGCTAGAGAAGAGCTGATAAGAAACAGGAATATTGAAATGCTGAATGTAGTAAATGTGATTAACCATTGAGTCTACAATATGTAGAAGCACATGAGAATGCCGTATGTGAAGAATGTGTGATAATACCAATGGAAGAAAGTGTCAAAGGAATACGAAGTAGTGGAATACATAAAGAACCCGACACAGTAGTCGAGAATTAGGTTTTGTCATATTATAAAACAGTGCTGCTAACTACATAAAGGATAAAAGAGATAATAAACGTACGTCAGAAGCAAAACAAATACCTGCAATCAGACAAGATAAGCGGGAGTGCATCATCAGACACAGAAAGAAAGAGTAGTGTTACAGATTGCCTTGAAATACGCTGCGTCTGGTGACAGGCGCCATCTGACAGTGGTATTTGGGAACTCCAGCACAAAACCCTACAGACGGGTGCGTGGTGTACTACCAGATGGATCTCGTCCCGTGTAGAGTGTGGAATGTGCAATAGTTATAGAAGTACATACTGGCACAATGGGATGCATAAATCCCATGAATGTCGTGAACACACTAGAATCAAAGGAACTACGTCTCAAATGTGAATAGTGCCCCGGAGTGGAAGATACACAGTTCACAAGTGTGTTGTATGAAATAATAATGCAGAAATAAAATGGTTCGGACACAGAATTACGGGAAGAGATGTTGGAGAAATTGCGGCATTGGGAAGAACTGGAACAACTCGTACTCGACGTTGGTCCGTCAACATACAGGACATGCATCTCCACAGCAATTTCAACAGGACAGCGCAACGGAAATTGAGTATGTACAATCACCACCGCCAAAGCGTAGGCCTAGTGTGATTGAATGTATCCCTGACGTCACATTGGTGGAGATATACGGGGAATACTATTTCATGGCTTGAACTCCTACAGTAAACTGCAGAAACGACATAAGTGCAAAGAAAGTAGATCCAATTAAAAGGTAATTTTAGATTACATTAGTAAACAACGACAAGATGCGCTCTTCAGTGGCAACAGACAGTCAAAATTATAAAGTATAAAACAATACGTAATGTCACAGTTCGATAGGGCAAGAGAATATGGTTCATCCGTCCACTACTGGCACATGCAAATCTGGGTCCACGAGGCCGCGAGACTTGTCGGACTTGACAATTTAAAAACGTCTAAGACTTTTATCGACAAACTGAAGGCTTAATACGGCATTGCTGCGTGATACATTACCATGTTCGTCACACGTACAGAGATAACAGATGACCAGAGTATTCGTTAGACTGCACGAGAGTTTGTTGAACACGTCAATAATTATATTACGCAAGATACTTGAGACGGTTCTGGAGTTCACACACTTCCCTGTCGAGGTGGGTTGAGCATAGAAGGAGTCGGAAGCAGATGTTTGAAATGAGGAGCACGGGAATAAAATTGCAACTGATTTTCGTTTACAAGAACTGTTAGAGCTGATAATTGATTTAATACTCCGATGCTGGGCCTTGGGCAGTAAGCATGCGAACAGTTACTATCATCAATAATATTCAGAGTGACAACAAAAACTCGACTCGCACAACCTAGTACTGTTTATGATATTTATTTAGGAAAATACGACTTACAAAGCAAAGCAATATATCTCGGAACTTCCAGTAGCAGACGTTACTTTTTAATAGTATGTAACAATTAATACAGCTTTCATATACAACGAACGTTTGTTTTCAGTGGAACCCGTAGACCGTATTATTGAACAATATAAAAGCTTCTTTAATTGGTTTGTCTCGCAGAACAAATATGAACCAATTGACACAAGCAATACAAATTTACCAACCGGTTATACTATCAAAGGGCTTGTATCTATGTTCTTGCACTTACACGCACAATTTGATAGGTTACATATGAAATAAGACACAATAAACAATATACACATAATAACACACTATAAATTATGTAAATTATGGAATACTGCAGTATTTTAGATTTTACTTAACCTTATATTATTTCCTTAGGTCGAATTCGATGTATTCACACCAGATTATAGATATTCGCTGACTCTCACCGCGTTCAAGGTATGCATCAACAGGCAACCAATTACGAAAATGTAGTAACAAATATCAACTACTCAATTCTAGGACGCTAATACTACATTCGTGGTGAACAGTCGAAATAGGTACAAATTACGGAGAAAAAACTATCAAATAGGCTGAGTAGAATTAGGCTTGATCACTACCAAGACCACAATTTCATGGTATACTAATGAGAAGATCGTACAGACATAGGACACTACGAATTATTACAATACACGTAAAAATAAGAGTAACATCAAAATATACAACCTAATTTTAGTTGTTTTACGCCTGAAACGACCTCAACTGATGACTCTACGTTCATAGAGTACGACGGCACGTTGATTTCCCGTTTTCCCGTAGTTTCTGAGCAAATACAGCGATTTTTCTAAAATTCAGGGATTTAATGTGTTGTGTGCATCTCTTGGGCACACGAATTATGCTAAAAATGTGCACATCCGAATTTTTCTTACAACCTGCGGTAATATACTTATTATCACCATCTGTCACTAGCATATGAATATTTCGGTTCTACGATCATTTCTAGGGGGTAAGTACCCTCCATCCGGACACACTTACAATTACAAAAATTGGCATATACCCACAGAAATTGACTTCTATCTGTGGATACGTGTCGCTTACACTCTGAGACTACAACAATAAAATTGATATCGTACATACATACCGTGCTCATGAGCTATATACCCCAAGAATAGGATCGTTTGTGAATAGTCACGTGACACATACCGCTTTTACACAACCTTAGGCCGACTTTGCCATGACATATAGGTATCACAATTATGCCCAATTGTTCCCTATCTAGCTAGACATAAACGTATACGACAATATGGCAAACACTACAAAATACTGTCTCTGACGTTACCACGCACATGAAAAAATACCGTACGGCCGCAATAGTTTATACTTATTTTCTTTGCCAGCTCAGTCACACGAATAATCGGCAATAAAATTTCAAAGCATATACGCCTACGGTGACATCCAGCATAACCTACGGGTAGACGTAGCACAAGCACAGTGGATTATTTGTTTCTTTGCTCACGTCCATTTTACTATTACCACGGGTCACGGACTGACCAATGCACTCGCCACATGCACTGTTTTTATATTATTTTATACTGACTTCTGCAACTTATACAGCGATATAGGTTAATTATAATAACGCAGTTCAGGCACTTAGGCGATTTGACTTCATACTATAATGTCAACACGCTCATCGACATTGCAGGAATATGCTTCATAAGGCAGCCATAGACTTTCAACAGAAAACATTATGCCAACTGCAACACTAGCCACAACTGATAAAGAAAACAACATGCAACACACTTACAGATTGTATATCTGCTTCCCAGGATATGTCTCCTTACATCACACGTCGTATGTGGGCACATCAACTAGCGCAGATCTTGTTCCATTTCCGTCGTAAATATTAGATTTTTATATGCACAACAATGAGGCCACTCACTTAACTCCATTGCCTTCTTTGCAACTACTCTCGCGCCACTCCAACAACAAACAGCACGCGAGCAAAGTTCATGCGTTCGGTGAAAAAAAGCTATAGAGAAGGAATACAAATTCTGGTGACTGTCACAGATCGTTCAGCGGAACTTGTCACAACTATAAGGAATCACCATTCCAGTTCTAACCCAAAGTAGTTTATGGAACTGTGACCGGGCAGCTGAACGTCACAAACTGTTGTATGTATGGTACAATGTTTGCAACAATGATCAATGTCAGTTTTATTATGAGATGTCTTCATCGTTCCCACTCTCTCACAGAGGACAAAAACATACACTTTGCATTCTACAGTCTGCTCATAGCTCTACCCACAGTTGTGCAATTGATGTGGATTTTTCAATGAATGGCACATTAGCCAAGAAGCTCTACATATGTTTTAGAGCAACAAGCCAGATTCAGCACATATATTGCTAAGAAACTTGCAGAAACATGCCCTCGTAACATTTACGTGGCGGCAAGTAAAAGTGGTAAAATGACGTAAGTACACTTGAAAAGTTTTCTCCCGGCTGTCCTTGGTGAATATATCGGTGATGAAAAGTGCTTGTTGAAGTATGATAAGTGGTCCGGACATACAAATCGTTCACTATTACAAGAGTGTTTCCCAAACAAATATGTTACGTTGAAGATAATACCCAAGAGAACGAAATATTGTCAACCTCTTGTTGTCTGGTTCTTTCGGCAATACAAGTTCCATTTCCGGCGGATATTTCATTTCGTACGGCCCCAATGTGACAAACCTCAGGTGAATTTACACGATCGTTATTTAATTATCAAGCTGCACTCTGTGATCTACAATCAATTTTCCGCACCGATCTACAACCATATCTTGCAGTAAGCTTGGCCAAAGGCCGTTTACAACATCGGTTCAGTCATATTGTCACTTGATAATGTCATTAGTGTCGCATTTGACAAAGGATTGTTACCAAGCAGAGGTGATGCTGACTGTGAGTCCGTACCGATGGTGAAATGTGCATACTGCAGACTGACTCTGTGCTTTTCCCACTTCCTTGCCAACCCACATCTGCACTTTGAGAAATAACTGGTTCATGCACACTCTCCGGTCAGTTTAGCAGCCTAATGTATTTTCAAGTTCTTCCGTATTGTATCATTTTACTGTTATCACCGTCGCCTCACCGGTTTCACTGTCACCAGACGCAGCGTATTTCATGGCAATTTGTAACACCACTCTTTCTTTCTGTGCCTGCTGATTCACTCCAGCTTATCTTGTCTGATTGCAAGTCTTTGTTTCTGCTTCTAAAGTACGTGTATTACCTCTTTTATCCTTTGTGTAGTTAGCAACACAGTTTTATAATATGACAAAACCTCATTTCTGACTACTGTGTCGGGTTCTTTATGTATTCCATTACTTCGTATTCTTTTGACACATTCTACCATTCGTATTTTCGCACATTCTTTTAACTGAGTTGGCAGCACTGTGATTCACATACAGCATTCACATGTGCTTCTACATATTGTAGACTCAATGGTTAATCACAATTACTACATTCAGCATTTCAATTTTCCCGTTTCTTTTCAGCTCTTCTCTAGCACGTTTCTGTTTGACTGCGCAATTTTGCATGGAAACGACTATCACCACTGGATTCAGTGACCTGCTCTTCGTTCGCGTACAAACTTTCATTCGGTTTCTCCTATCCAATACGCGGGTGTCCTTTTTTAGTAATACATTGCTGCTGTCTTTCGTTAGGAAGATGGAGTAGGGGAAACGCGCTGGATATTTCAATACGAAAGCAAGCCAACTAGTGTCAAAACCTACTTAAGCTAAATATGTTTTACGAAGAGATCGTGAATAATCTAATCATCACTTCCCATACAAAACGGAGAATATTTACGACTGTGAAATGAAGCACCTGAGTCACTATAGACATGAAGACAATTTACGAATGTTGGTTGGAAAAGTCCAAATCAAGACTCAGAGGATTACCAGGACAGTTAAGAACACGTCATTGATCAGAAGTATCTACTTTTTATGTTGCTACTCTTAGAAAGAAACATTAAGCACGTTTTGTATAGAGGCACCTGTGGAGTATCGCTATCGTACTGGACTTCTAATTTGAAAACCTTGGTTCGATTCCCCACCACCTAGTTCCTTTTTAGCATACACTGTGGTATTCAAACAGAGATTTATCTCCGGGTTTTGGAGAACTTACGAAGCATCACTGGTCAAAATCCGAGTAAACAGTGTGTGTGTTGTTTAGCATAATGATAATGTAGTTTTCATGTTTTTCATTGGTCTTTCTCTCTTCATGTATTTTTATCGTGTCTTCACTGCGTCTTTCTCTTCTTCTTCTCTCTATCTATTTATTATTTATCTTACTTTAAACACACTCTCTCTGTTCGTTCGTGTTCCACATCCAAATGAGGGCCACTTTCGATGACCCGTTGATAGGATCAGACCCAAACATAAGTGACCCGATTGAAGCGGTCTGGAAAATCTATTTAACTGGGAATTTGGGCGTCGTATTTTTCGTGTTCTCGGGGTAATCTCTCCGGTCCTAGTCACCTCTGAAAGAAACACTGTTCAAAAACAGCGAAATAATTAAAGCCTCTGCTTCATCCTCCGGGTTATCAGCTCTATATTGAATCACCGCGTCAGAATGCGTTGGAACCTTAAACCTGATGACACAGTCCAAAACCTGACCAGTATCCCCTGACAGCTGGTGACCCGTTTCAGCTCTGCCATATTCATTTCATCTGTGTGAATTGTTATACACAGTTGTTTATTAGTGTCGTAATTATTAAAAGGTTATATTCGCAATAGGTGGAATCTTCAATGGCATGTTTTGAACATATACATTTTAATATATGAGTAGAAAATGCGCCCTTTGTTTCGCTGTTTCAAGAGAATAATTATTTAAAATTAATTTGCCACAAAAATCGGTTCCATCCTACAATCAACATACCATTCAATGCATTAATTTTATCACAATTGAAATGTGCAATATGTAATGTCTGCTATGCCTATAGGAACATGCGAATTTTGCTTTGGAACATTTGTAACTTTTCATTGTGATATAATTTGCGTATGTAATTTTGGATCTTTCTGATAGGAATTAAGCAGAAAAATTATCATCCATTGGTTTTATTTGTATGTTCAATTTACATTAGTAATCTGGAATGGAAGATATGGCCTACGGTACCTACTGGGTTTGTTACAATCAGTGTTTCAGCCAGACCCCGTCCCCTGTGGTAGTAGTCAGTCCCAAATCCTCTAGAGTATTCCCAAATTTAAATCTTTTCGGTGTAAAAAGTTGACAGAAACTTTGCACAACTACCTATACTTTACGTATTTTGTCCTTACATCCCCTCCCTAATCTAAAAATCCTGGCAGAATCCCTAATTACAAACTATTCCGAACCCGTATGTCTAATAAACCCCAGCGAATTTGCAAACGAGCCACGCGTAATCAAAGCATGTGGACTACACTTTTCACATCATTCTAGATGTGTCTAAAACTCTGTAGTTTCACTGGAAAATATGGGTATTTAATCTGATCACCAAGTTTGGTCTTCATTTTGAAAGTGATCAATGGACTTTTGAAACGCCCTTTATATATTAGAATAGCCCTGAAAAGAACCTAAAATCCAAAAGTTACTTCTATCTTGGTGTTAGATTTGTGGGAACTGAATTTTATACTGTTGGAACTGAAAGTTTACTAATTTTAAATTCCATATTTTTATCTCTTCTTCTTCTCTCCAATTCTCTCTCTCTCTCTCTCTCTCTCTCTCTCTCTCATTTCTCTGCCTCTGTTTAACAGACATCCATCAATTTCAATTTTCCCTTTTATGTGTTTACGTTTCTCCATCATTCTTCACCTTTTTTATTCGTCTTGCTTTTATTCTTTCATTTTATCAATACTAATACATGTTTATTTAAAAAACGTGATCATGATGTTTGTTGATTTTAGTATCAGTGAAACGAAGGAAGGAAAAAGAGAGGATCTGTTTACCTGACACGAATAAAGGATAAGAAGATGCCTTTTGGGTTGCCTAGCTACACGGCATTCGCTGTCTCATTTTTTTTTTTTAATGCGAAGTGTACAAGAACGAAATTTGACAAAACAACGTCCAAACGTCCCTTCATTCGCCTTCCTAAGGTTTTGCGGCTTGCTGTACAGGTTGCCTCTGTTGGTATTCATATAGAAAATCCACTCGCAATTATGTTCTCCCCATCTTTCAATTTTATACAATCGTTTTCAACATGACACTGCCTCGTGACTTTCCGTTTCTCCCAGATATTTTTTGGTTATATACGGAGTTCGTGACGTTAGACGCGTGACCTCAGTCGATCGCTGTGTTGTGTTGCTTAGGTGCTTCTCTCACCAGGCGCCAAAGAGGTCATTTCATTAGCAGTAACATATTAATTAATATCGAATTTCTTTAATTTCTAACTAAGTTCAGAACTTTTTTATTACACATAATTTTACTAGGAACTTCTAACCTTTGTTGGACTCAAACATACCAACTTCACTTTTATAACTAATTGTACTTTATTCGCATTAATATGTCACAAATTTCTGCTTTATTTGAATAACCTTTCGTACTAAAAGTTCCTATTTCCCGTTTTGTAATTTTACCATGTCGATAATTTATGTTGAAAATGGATAACATTCTTACCAAGTCTTTGTCCTATTAATGTTACTTCATTTGTTTACATATTCTTAAATAAGCCGAGTATGTATGTTTTCACAACCCCATTGATTTATGTCAAATTTTCAAATTATGGGCAAGAGAATCGAATCTCATATGTTTGACGTTAACGTATGAACAAGATAGGGTACTGCTTTAACAGTCGGATAATGCACAATGGATAGATAAAGATTCATGGTAAAACTTTTCGA
Organism: Lepisma saccharinum; assembly: GCA_022664845.1. Taxonomy (NCBI): domain Eukaryota; kingdom Metazoa; phylum Arthropoda; class Insecta; order Zygentoma; family Lepismatidae; genus Lepisma; species Lepisma saccharinum. Next base: position 20,459 of record JAGDQP010002346.1, on the reverse strand, counting down.
GATTTAAAAAATAATCTTCGTAACGTTGCCTTAGAACAATTGAATCGATGAGCTGCAGAATACTACTAGTCCAGCATTAGCAATTTTCAGTTAACCACATAAATAAAAATTAAAATTGTAGGAAGAAAGAAAATAGACGAGTACAAGAACCGCAGGAACCGCATAGTTAAGAATATAAATTTATTGTTGCCTGTTGGTACGACATTTTTCAAATTGTGTAAACGAATGCGATAAGTAGCATTCATAAGACAAACAAACTTAAGGTAATTTTGGAAATATTTAAATCTTGGTTGTTGGAACCACAATGTTCTTCCACTCACCGATCAAGTTGGTTTCTTAGATGCTTGCAATCAAAGAGTACAAGGAATAAAGGGAATATCAATTTATAAAATCAACAATGTTTGTAGTTATAACAAGTACTGTACAATGTTAGAATTGTTTCTGTTAATAATGTCTGTTTTGTTAGCTAACTGTTAAAATAGTTTCAATACAAAAGCGAAGATAATCGAGCGGTTTTAGCATAATAAATACATGTGATTAAATCAGAGAGTTAGACTTTAAAATGATCTTTATGAGAAACATTCTTTGTTTCACATTCCCTTTCTTTGCCTGTACTCTTTAATTATGTACTATCTTGTGCTGCTCTTCAGTATCACTCCTTTAAATAGGCTAATGTTTTAAAAAATAATATTATTATTTGTAATTCATGATGATAAGACCTGTTAATTTCTTCTTTACTTTTATTAGATCGCTGGGGCAGTAACAACATACCTGATCATATTAATGCAGTTTCAAACAGGAGATAGCCGTTGTGCAGGAAAGTCGTATCTTTTTAATTGTACGTCGCGGTATTAAGCAGGAGCAAAGTTTCTATATTTTAGTTCAAAATATGTTATTTGTTTTGGATTGAATTTTCAAATGCATTTGGAAGCTTAAGTAATTATTAGTAAAAATGCAATATTTCATTCATTGTGTAAGATTAGATATTTTTATTTAACATCAGCCGAAGATATGTGAATGAGGTGAATTATCGGCCAGAGACTTAAAATACCTGGAACGTATAAATAAATTTAAAATTGAAAGAGCTGAGATGTCTGCGTATCAATATGATATATGTACCCTAATAGAAGGCACTTAGAATCGAAGGGACATAAGCACGAAATTGTACGTTTAAAAAAAACGAGTTCAAACTTTCGCAATGTATCCGTCCATATCACGTAGCGAAGTGTATGGGCCAGATAGTGAATTTTAGTGTTTCTAACTTGATAATATAAACAGTGCATTGTATGTATAAACGTACCTAAGAGGAAAGTAACTTTTCATTTTCATCAAGAGTTGAGTAGAGCGCAACCTCAAACTTGTCAATATCTTGCTGTGGTGTGTAAGCTTCACCAGCGTAGATTTTTCAATGAAAATTCAGTTCCTTGCCGGGACGAATGTAGAATATGAAGTCATAAGAACAAAAGAGAAAGTATTATAATATGTGCTAGTATAAAGAGAAAAGCATTGATGTTTATGGATAAGTCATTACTATTCTACCGGCCTCAAATGTGATATGAGTGTTTACATGATAAATACGATAATTAGTGCTATATTCACTCAAAGAAGTGCCCAATTTATATAAAATAACATCACTAATTTTCGATTGTTTCTTTCACATATATTCTAATTTAGGATGGTGGCATTGGAATTTACTTTAATATTGGAAACAAAAAAAAAATTCTCTACGGGAGAAATGAAAGACATAAAATGTTAGCCACATATTATTATAAACCGTTATTTCATCACGTTTCCGTTGCATGTATTTTAGAGCTGGAACGTATGTTGATATACAAAAAAATAACAAAATCGATTTTTGTGTATAAAACGAGGAACCGTGACGTTTTTCTGCATAAGATTTGGATCACAAAAGCATATGTTTCCAGTTAAGATTGTATTGTAATTCAAATAAAATATGCATAATAGTTCACATTATTCCAAGGTAACATATTAGTCAATTCATAACTAAAGGCCGTTTCAACACTCATTATGTTATTATGTTCAGAGAATTAAGAAATTAGCAAACCCATAGGCAGATGTATTAGTTGCTGTTTACAAGAGGTTATACAAGCGTAGGCAACCTATTAAACTCTGGTACGCACGTTGCGGCAGTGGTTAATCTTTGGGAGTCTTACAGTAAGTTTGAAAGTTATGGAGCTTCACACCTGCTATTTAAAGACAATTTGGACTCTTGAATACCCGTATTAAACAACTGAGTAATCGAAAGATTATATCAAACGTTAAAACCAGCTGGAAATTTTACAAATGCACTAGAATGTCGTTAACGTAGAATAACACCGAAGCAAAAATTGATAAACGTCAAGGCAACAATCGTTGTTACTTCAAAAACGTGTGCTTGAATGCCTGCAGGTTAAAGTTGTATTAACGTCTGAAACACTCATAAAAACTTAATTTCATAATTTGTGTCAGTAAACAAATTCGCTCTGTTAGGAACTGTCACGAAATATGTAAAGGGTCTATTATTGTCATTAGTATTTAAAAAATACAACTTATGATGGAAAGAAAGGTGGATAAGAATATGGTTCAGTAGAACAAAGGTTCACCAATATTGGTGCAATATTGACTGAAACATTGCAGAGTATGTTCCTTAACGCAAATTGACGTGATAATCACAGCGTCATTTTGAGCAAGGTTCAGAATTGAGAACACAGAGACGTTCTTTTGGAACTTGTATATTTCCCATAAGTCAACGCTAACTTCCAAAACTCTTTATTATCAGATATTTTTCACTGCAAATAACTTTCAAAGAACATGATTTGTATAAAGCTGAGTGAAGTATACGGGTATCATGCAGTGTACATATATCTATCCGTGGACTGAGTAGTTCTATATAGAGATGAGACATATGAGCGAACAAACGTCTATGCGACATTTTTGTGTAAGTGGAGTTATTTACGTAACAAAAGCATGTCCGTGATATGTAGTTGCGCTTGATTTGAACATATAAATTGTATCGGAATTCGGAAATTTCTGGAGGCTAATGCATTACAAAAGTCGTAGAACAAAGTTACTGTTAGATTTGCTTCCCGTGAGTTTGCACGAGCTTAAACATTATATCTGGTCTATGGAACAAAAGTCTATGTTACGTCATACCACGTCACTCCGCACCCTGGAATAAATTCAATGCCCTTGTCATTTTTTTCAATACTCGCTAAATGAAACGTAACGGTTTGTTTGCGCATATCTTTGATATGTTAGTTGATATGAGAGATAGCCATACACGTTAAGCTTATCTTCAATTTCCCTGGCTGAAGAATCCAAGTTTTATTGCTGTATTCTCAATCTTCGTCATTTGTAAATTTGTGTATATTTACTTGGAGATAAACATTCACTACATACAGTTACTAAAACAAATAAGGGATCAAGGACTTAATGTTGTACTCATCAACTTCATTCAACGAGATACCTGCATCCTGACATATTCCAAGCCATAAGTTTTAAATTGAGAACCATGATTAAAATTAAAGCTTGTAGTGTGTTTTCTTAACATTCTTTCGAAATGAAAGCACCAATATTTCAGAAAGCTTATCAATCTCGGGAAATTGAGAAAACGTTATATCTATCTATCTATCTATCTATCTATATATATATATATATATATATATATATATATATATATACAGATGCTTATCAGAATAATGGAAACACCTGTAGTTGGCAACACGTCAGATGTATGGGTTGGCAGTGGTGTCGTGGCGACCGCAGCGCCGGACTGCTGGTGGTGGTGTGTTAGGTCGGTCTCCATACTACGTCAGGCGTCGTGGAACAGGAGTGTGCAGTGGCTGCAGCAGACGGAGGTAGTGTAAAATGGGAGATCTCTCAGAGTTTCAAAGAGGGCAAATTGTTGGTGCGCGGTTATGTGGAGTGAGTGTGACGGCAGTGGCTAGTGTGTTAGATGTGTCGCCAGGGACAGTGTCGAAGGTGATGACGGCCTACACAACACACGGGAAAACCATATCGGGGAAGCGGAACAGTGGGCCGAAGAAAAGCATCAGTGACAGGGCACGCCGGGTATTAAAGCGCATTGTCACGCGTAACCGTCGTGCCACTGCGGCGCAAGTGACGGAGGAGCACCTCCCCCAACCTGTTTCGACAATCACAGTCCGCCGCAAATTACATGACATGAACTTACGGGGTCGTGTTGCACGGGCCAAACCTCTCATCAGGGACCAGAACGCTTTAGCACGCCACAAATGGTGCCGCGACCATGCAACTTGGACCGTTGACGACTGGAAACGTGTGGTATGGTCGGATGAGTCACCATTCACTCTATTCCAAACCACGGGCCGTGTTTATGTGTGGAGAACGCCTAAAGAAGCGTATGATCTGCAGTGTCTCCGCCCAACTGTGAAACATGGCGGCGGCACGGTGATGCTGTGGGCCGCAATATCATGGTTTTCATTGGGTCCTGTGGTCACACTTCGCGACGCATCACTGCCAACGATTATGTCGCAATTTTAGGAGACCACTTGCATCCTATGGTCCGGATGTTGTTCCCGGACAATGACGCCATATTCCAGGATGATAATGCACCCATTCACACAGCTGGAGTTGTTGCAGCGTGGTTTGAGGAACATCGGGATGAAGTTCAACACCTCCCCTGGCCCGCCCAATCCCCAGATCTCAACATAATTGAACATCTGTGGTCCATCTTGGAAACACGACTCCGGCGACGATTTCCACCTCCATCCTCTCTCACAGAACTGGCCGATGCCCTGCGCGAGGAATGGTGTAATATTCCACTTGCTACCATTCACGACCTCTATGCCTCCATCCCACGTCGCATCAAGGCTGTTCTGAAGGCGAAAGGTGGCCCGCCACCATATTAATCTGGTAAGTTCCACTTTAGTTCAGGTGTTTCCATTATTCTGATAAGCATCTGTAT